>VXAZ01001047.1:894418-971837 GCA_013399875.1 Gymnorhina tibicen | reverse complement strand
TCCCTTTTTTTTTTTTTTTTTTTTAACAGTGTAACAACTGCTTGTTCTGGATTTTGGCATTAGGCTAAAAGCTTATGGTGGTACTCTGCAAAGGTGGAAAGCATCTTCAAGCTCTTTTGGGAGAGCATTTAGGAACTCAGCCTGTACAGCATTGTAATTGAGTTGCCTTGAGTCATTCCAGATTGTCAGCCTGGAGGGAATGGATTCCAGTAGCACTTGTGAAGCTTGAAGGCAGGATGACAGATCTCATTAGGCATTGGTGAATCACTAAAAATCTTCTGTAATATACTTACCCCTCATATCTTGCCTTCTTGGCCATCCTTCTTTGCATCCCTGCTGCTCTGCCCATCCCTGTATCACCTGCTCTTTGTACCTGGCACACTGACAGCAAGGGTTTGATTAGCCTTCTAGCTATGCCAAGCGATTCAGAAGGGAAAGAGTGAAAGGGGGAGCTTCCAGCAAAAGTATCTGAACTAGCCTTCAAAGTGTTCTTTGGAAATGTTCATGCAATCTCTTCTGTTGGGAATGGGAAACAGAGGGAAGACAACCCAGAATGAGTAACTTTAAATGCTAATGTCTTTTTAAATATGGAGTTTTGATGAAAAATGATTGAATGAGAGTTTAAGCTTTCATTTAACAAAGTAGACTCTTATTTTTACTCAGTAATTACCTCATCTTTATTGAAGTTAGCATAACAAATAACTTTGAATAGAAATGGGATGCTTGAGATGGTCTGTCACCCAACTGCCAGCACATGTTTTTGTTCTATCCGTAATCCTTGATTAATTTAGAGCAATAATTTATTTGGATGGAAGTTTGAGGTTTCTTTCCCCCTGCTCTTCTTCAGTGTAAAAGTGGATGAAATATTTCAAGAGATGGAGTGGAGATCAGATGTGTTGACTTAGGTTATAGGATTCACAGTAAAGACTTCAGGTATAATAATTCTTCTTTTACTGCCCCTTCAGCCCACTTCAGTCTTTGTATAGATATGTGCCACCATAAGAAGTGGATAATAACTAACTAGATAGGTATGAAGAGATGTAGTATTTAAAAAAACACTTGTAGATTTAAGTGAAAGATTTTGTGTATTACCTAGACACACTGTATTTCACTGGAAAAGGGATATTTTAATGGTCCTTGTGTTTTACCACCCCTCCATTTTTTTTAGATTGTTGAGGTTATAAAATACACTGTTGTAGAAGGTGCTTGGTAGCTGTGCTGCCTATATCCACTTAGATAGTTTCTGTACAGAGTTACAAAACTTCTAATTTGTACTGCTTGCTTACTGAGAGTTTTTTGTTTGTCAGTTCCAAGACCCTATTTTTTAATGGGAAGGAGGTCATGTGAGAAGCAACACAAGTCAAATAAAGTAGGTGCCCTCAGTTAGTGCAAGAGGAGTTCAAGGCCTCTTAAATTTGTCTAATAAACTTAAGATAATAAATCTTAAGTATGTTTAACAACATATTAAACACGTAAATACAAACTGACACGACCTCTTATTTTGTTTTACCAGTTGAGGTTGATCTCAGAATTTTTTCCCTGAGGCTAGCTCTTGTATCCAGTATTGTTGAGAGGGTGTCTAAGGGATAGAGGTCTTGTTTTCATGTAAGATTTTACAAATTACTCTTCTGCTTCACATTGTAGCTTTATTCTTGGTTTATCTATAGTCTGATAAAAGGGTTCTTAAGTCCTGGTGAGTTTCAAATGTAAACACTGCCAGGTCTGAGCTGGAAAGCAACATTCCAGAAGCTGTCCACCCTTGCAGCCAAGGTATGGGGTTGCCCCCCTCCGTGTTAGTACTGTAAATTGCCAAACTTTTTAACATTGACAGATCCACCTTGCTGTGAGACAAGGAATTCTGACCTGAGTTAGGTGAACTATTCAGCCAAGACCCCATCAGTCAGAGACCACAGACAGCTTCACCTTTTGAGAGAGACCTCAGTTCTAAACCAGATTGACACAAAATAGTTTCTACAACAGTACAGTCCTAATGTATTCCAGGTTTTGGAGAAAAAGAACACAAATATTGAGATTTTGCATTCAGAATAATAATACTGATTGCTGGTTGTTTACAAGATCTTTCTGGCAAACTAGAAATTCTTAATTCAGCTTCTGTGTTTGTCTTGTGGTATTACTCAGGTGCTTGGCATACTATATTTTTTTAGAATTGGGTAATAATGTTTATGCGAAGAAGTTACTTTCCCTGCTCACTTTTTCACTGTTTACGCTCACAAAGGTATGTGTGCATATAATAAAAACTACAAAAGGAAAATTTATTTTACCTGGTATGTTTTACACAAGGAAGATGGAGAGAGACTATCTACAAGTAGTGTAGATATGCATGTAGTGACAAGACAAGGGGGAATGACTTCAAACTAAGAGTAGGTTTAGATTATATATTAGGAAGGAATGCTTTACTGTGAGGGTCGTGAGGCACTGGAACAAGTTGCTCAGAGAAGCTGTGGATGCCCCATCCCTGGAAGCATTCAAGGCCAGATTGGGTGGGGCCCTAAGCCACCCGGTCTAGTGAAAGGTGTCTCTGCACATGACAGGGGGTTTGGAACTAGGTGATCTTCAAGGTCCCTCCCATCCCAAACCATTCTATAACTAAAATTTTATATATGCCATGAATTGTTCTTTAGTGTGGTAATATCTTCATGTTTCACTAGCATCCTCAGAGCTCAGCTTAATTCTTGTTTAGTGAACAATACTTGTTAGTGAATGTCAGTTGTTTTGGTACTTTTTTTTTTTTGGGAGCTTCTGTTTTGCTAATGATGTCTTCTAATGGCATAGTTCAAGATCAGATGTTGACCCTTTATAACCATGGTTCAAAATCATCTGGTATCTGTAATGAGTCTTCAGCACTTACATTTTATTGGAAATACTGCTTTGGCAGAAATGAGGCCAAATTTTCCAGAGGCTCACATGTGCAAGAGTTAGATTTCTGTGTTTTGTGTCAACTGGCTTTGTAGCTTTTGCTTCTCCTGGTTGCGAAAAGTTCACTCTATCCAAAATCCTTGTGAAAGTAATGGTGTCTGAGATCCTGCATCAATAACCACAGGCTTCTGAGAGGAATAGAATGAACTTAAAATGTTCAGACAGTAATTGTCCTCCTTTAGGAGAGGTTGTTGATTATTTAGAATATGGAGTAATAAATGTTGTGTTAACCATTCAAGTGTGTTAAATTATTAATCGAAACTGTGCTTTGGGATAACAGATGTAACAGAAAGATGAACTTTTTCTATTAGGGCTTACTTACCCATGATAATTTCAAGTGTTGTGTGGTTTTTGTTACAGCAGGTAATTAGAAACTTTGCTGCTCTGCTGCTTCCCTTTGCTGCAGGTGGTGCTTAAAAATACTTGAAACCAATACAGTGGTGTTTGTGTTTCTTTTCAAATCATTTGCTGCCTTTGGAATATGTTCTAAACAGCACTTCTTAGATGTGTATTGGAAGAAGTTGGGAAGATTTAGCCAGTCAGCTTCTCTGGCACATAATTTTTAAGGGAAAAATCAAGATTTTTCTTGAAATCAAATGACTTGTTATATAGTGAGGGAAAACAGCTGCTTAACTATCAGCCTATGACTTCATTAGTTTTGTTACTGACCAAGAGTACTTCCCTTTTTTTTAACCTTGGACCAACAGTAGTTTCCTCAGCTTCCTAAGGAGAGAGGTTTCCTTCTGTTCCCACGTAAAACCATTATCTGTGATGCTGTTACGAGAATTTCTGAAATTCATACTATAAACCCAAACAATTTTACTTTGAGGTTGTTTTACTGAATTTCCTAAGACCTTCACTGTTTTCACCCTGTTATCATAGCTAACAGTGGTGATTTTCAGTAAAAATGGGAAGCTCTCCTTCCCTCCCGCTATCACTTGTGAGGAGTTGTTGTCAATAGTAACTTCTACATCACTCTTCCAGGAAGCCTGTTTGTAAGCAAAGATGTCTTGCTCCCCCACACTGATTAGCTTTTACTGGGAATGCAAACAAACTGGTTTTGCTATTTTTATACACAACAGATGGGCCACTTCTGCTGGAGTGAGATTTGCTTGACAAATAGAAGTTCAGTGTTACAAGGTGCCTTCCAACACAACTATTTGTCCCTCTGACCTGTTTGGACTGTTCATCTGGTTCCTGAACTGAGCAGTGTTTTTCAGAAAACTTAAAACATCACATTTAATTATGTCTATATTTTTACCATAAACATTTTCGTACCTAGAAGAAGGTGATAGCTATTTTTGAACTGTGTCAGGTGAAGATGAAATCATAAATGAATTTCAAACTGATAGATTGAGAAGGATTAGGGACTTTATGAAGCTGATTATCTTCAGTGGGGATTATCTCAGTGAATAATATGTTTGTCATTCGGAAAGAAATAAAGAAGCCAGTAAGATTGTAAGAGAAGAAAAATTTAGACTACATTGAGATTTATGTGAGAACAGTTCCTTAGCTAGTACACAATTTTGTAATCAAGAAGAGTGAGGAATGTGGAATAAAGGTCTAATTGGGTGGTGTTAAGACAGCTTTCTTAGATATCCACAGGAAAGTGGAAAAATGTTACAAGATGAAGGGCAAAAAATCTAGAATTTTGGCAAAGAGACACTGATGTTATTAAGGGAACATATATGGTGGAGAGCTCTAAGAATAAGGGAAAGGCTATGTGCATTAGAAGTAAGAAAAGAGAGCCTACCAATTTTGAAGTGGTCTTAAGGATGTATATTTATTATATACCTTCAGTATTTCCTATACAAATTTATCCAAAGCATGTAAGTGCTAGCTTTTAAAAATGCCATTGGCTGTGGTAATAAATGATGGATGTTAAATCGAACAAATGTCGCAATGCTGAAAAAGCTCCATTACACCAGGGGAATGCTAATATTGGGTTAATAATAAAAGAAACAGTAACAACACGAAAGCAAGATGCTCCAGACTGTTGATTTACTCACAAGCTCTTTGTCCTAGAGAGAACTGTATGCTTAGCAAAAGATACAGGAGCATAATTTATAATCCATAGAGAAAACTATTGTTGATAATCATGGAGAAAGCATCCAGTCTTGCTTGGGCTTGTACAGAACTGCCAGTCTGGTATTTGTGCTCCTTCTGGGATATTGGCTGATGATGATGTGGCAAGTGGAGTGCTGCATTTATAGAAGGAAGGGTATGTACAGCTGGGAAGTTTGAGAAGAACAGGAGAGAAAATACAGGTTTTCAAACAGCTCCCAAGCACTTTCTGTGGTACAAATAGGAATTGAAGTGTGTGTTTTATGGATTGGATAAATTCTGGAAGATGATAGCTGGATAGACACTGACTGTAGACTATAGCCTCAGCAGTGGTTTCTCTAAATTAGCATTATGTGACTTCTTTTTCTAGTAACAGTCAGCAAATACTGTTTTCAGGAAAACATTGGCATTTTGAACAGTTCCTTTCAATTTATGCATCCCTTTAATTCTGTCCAGTTTTGCAAGAAGAAAAATCAAAATCAAAATAAAAATATTTTGCATTGTATTGGGCAGTATTAAATGAAGTAAATGTGTTGCAGATTCTCTAATACCAGGGTGTAGAATACCAAGATTGAGAACAGTTTGTAACATTAATTAGACTGTATGTAAGTTGAAAATGTGGAGAGTATCATTGCCCATTCTGATGTCAAGGTCAAGTGCACATATTTTAGAATACAGAACATGAAATTAAGGAGTTGGCTTGTTAAAATTTATAACTTTTGAGAGTTATGTGCAAACTCTCAAATTATTCATGTACTTTCAGAGCTTGAGCAGTCCTGTTGAATGTTATAACTAATTGTAAATGCCACGGGTGCTCTGGTTTTGTGCTTTAAAATTGATAAAGCCAATGTATAAATAGTAAAATATTTATCTGTGTTTTCTCCTGGGTTACTTTTTAAAGCAAAAGTTGTTAGAGGCATGGCTTGGGAGAAGTTTGCTGCAGCAAATAATTCTTGGTGTCTGTCTTTGTGTTTTCTAATTTGGTATCTCTGTTATTGACATTGTGATTTTCTGACACTGAGGGCATTTCAAACTGGATGGATACACAGTTTATCCATCTAAGTGTTATTTTAGATACAGCTATTTCCACAGAGCAGGATGAATATAGTAATACAGTGTCTCTTTAAGCTAACCTTGCTTTACTTGCAGGGTCTTGTCTGGGCCTGCCTAATTCCCGTCAGAGGGAAGACACTCTTGCATGCAACATCTGATAGCTTTTTCAGAAAGTGGCAAATACTGGCAGAAATAAATTGATATCTATTGTGAATGGAGGCGGAAAGTAAGAGCAATTTTTGGCACACTCATGGGAGTAGGGAGGGAGAATGTAGCTGTAACAACATTTTAAGGAGAGTGCATGGGGAGTGAAGGCTCTCAAGTCTTCTGAAGGTCATCAGAGTCGATCTGGCCTTCGCTTCACCCATGATCAGGGCACAAAACAGGGTAAAAGCTCTAATTTGAGGAAAAGAACAAAAGAAAAAAAAGCCAAGTGAGCAGTTCAGCACTGTTTAGCTCTATGTAAAGGCTACTGTTAAAACCAGGTTAAGAGCCTAAGATGTTTGCTCCTTGCTCTTTTATACTGTTAAATCTAAGACACCTTAAAAAAATCAGGTTGAGCTGCTGGTATAACAGCAATGCAGAACTTAGCTTTTTACTTCTGTAATTCTGTAGTGTATTGTGAAGTACAAGTATGCATGTAAACTCAGGTGTTCTGTCTCTTACTGAAGAATTAGCCTGCTTTCTGCTGATACAGGTAGGCCTGTATCTTACACGTATGGCGTTTTGTATCATCTTAAATAAGGTTAACACGCACTTCGCTCCCCGGAGTTCTAGGGGAACCTGGAGTGTGTTGTCTGATACAAGAGATGTGAAAAGTTGATGAATGAGGCACAGATTCTGAAGGGTGTTTCAGGGAGTGCAGTGCTCAGTTTCCTAATTTGAGTTTTATTCAAAAGAAAAGTTCTGGCTTCCTCTGGCACCTGTTTTAAAGACAAACTTCTGCTTGCTGACAGGCAAAGATCTTCCTGTGTGCAGACTGTTCAGAAAAAAAGGCTCAATTGCCTATTTAATACTTTGAATCTTTGTATATAGGCTATGGTAGGAAAAAAATCGTGATGTTTATTAATGAAGTAGTATTTCAAAGAAAACATATTATACGCTTAGTGCAATCAGAGTCTGAAAAATGTACTTGAGTTGCTAGAAAATTTTGGAAGAAAGACATAAGAAATCTTTTAGAGCAAATTTCAAAGGCGTAAGTTGTGCAGTTAGCTCGTCTCCCACCCTCTCAAATTCTGCAGTGTTTTGGAGCCATAGAACAGAATTTCTTTGAAATTGCTGGTGGGAGCAGCGGGATTTCTTTTCTGAAGTTTCATAACAGGATGACAATTTCCAGTGAGACTCAGTAGAATTTTGAGCTAAGTGAGCTTAATGCAGAGCCCTGCATTATTTAGCATAGTTTCCTGGTGTGAGGTGTCTTGAAGTCTGCAGAGATGCATGCTGTATTAAAAATAGAAATGAATTAAAACTATGAAGTGGTTGCATAGGAAATGCTGTTTAAGCAATTCATATTTCTTAAAGGTATTTAAAGGTTGATATAATCAATGTTGTTAACTGTTCATATGTTACAGAGAAACTTGGATGTTACAACTTTGGTGTGAATTGACTGTGTGCCTGAAGTCCAGGGAGGGAGCTTTAATGTGGAGGGCCTTTTTCATTAGAGCTTTAGTACGAACATGAATCTGTTGCACAAGGAAAGTTTGGGAGCCCCACAAACATGCAGCTGGAGTCTGCCTCCATTTCCTGTACTCACCTGTGGGTGATAACACATCAGAAAAAGACTGAGGAAAAAGTTAGAGATGGTTACAGAAACTTTATCTGTAAAGCACCTAGCTCATTTTGCCTAGGACTTGCAAATTAACCTTTAAAAATTATTAATTACTCTTCTGATTGATTATTATCTCTAAAAAGATCAATAACACACTGCACTGAGGCCTTTGTCCTGACCTTCGTGATCACTGGGATGGGTGATAAAACTGTGGAATCCTGGTGAAATGTTGTATGTGTTTTACTGTGCTCAGATAGTTACTGCTGCTGGTTATACACTGCACACTTAGTGCTGTGCAGTGTTAGAGCCTGCTTGTTCTTCAACAGTAGAATATTCCATCTACGTGCAGGTAAAGGGGCACTTTAAAGATGCTGGTATGAATCTGATAGAATTAAATTTTATGGAAAATTTGGAGGGGAGAAAAAGGAAATAGAGCTTTGGGATTGAAATAGCCATTGTCACATGCATATATTTATGTTCACTCACACACAAAGAATGAGACAGATTATGCTGAGTTGGAAGGGACCCATAAGGATCATCGAGTCCAACTCCCAGTCCTGCACAGCACCATCCCCAAGAATCACACCATGTGCTCAAGAGTATTGTCCAAATGCTCCTTGAACTCTGTCAGGCTTGGTGCAGTATTCAATCCACACTGGATTGCTGTCTATTAGAAATTAAAAGTTTTGTCACGGGAATACTTTAAATTGTTCTGACCTTTCAGATATGCACATTACCTAAAACTTTCATGAACCCATACATTTATTATTGTCCCCATAAAATGCCTGGTGGTGTGTTAAACTTCTAGAAGATCATCTATTGTGAAAACTACTAGAATGATATCTTGGTTATTTTAGGAAACATTCTTAGGCAAGCTAATATGCTTAGAGAAATTACCCCTTCAGCTCTGACAGAAGTTAGAATTTTTAGCTCTCTAAATAATACATTTTGAACTAGATTTAGATGTCTAAACTGGTAATTTCTCAGAGCTACTTCTAGGACTTGTCTTTTTCTCTTCCTCCTCTCAGCATCCAGGACTTGTCTTTTTTTCTTCCTCCTCTCAGCAACCACCCTGGAAATGTTTTCCCAACCATGTACATCAAAAAGCCTAAACCAGAGTGGAAGGAAGCGTGCTGCATAAATTGTAAGCAAGGAGCAGATGTAGCTACTCTGATCGGCCCCACCTCACAGTGGGAGTGCGCTAAAGCCATCTTACACTGCTTGATGCACTTTTGAGCTTCCACCTTTCTAACAGCATCTTCTCTCTTCCCCTGTTAAGCATCAGTGACAACAACTGAGTGGAGAATTTTTCCAGCAGTACAAGCAAAAGTGAAGTGCAGTCGTCATTCAAGTCACCCAAGAATTTTTGTTTTGCTTTGTTTTTGATATTGTAGTTAAAAATGCCTGAATAGAAAAAGACAGGATCTTTTTCTTTCAGAAGCCGGATTACACTTTTGAATCTATATATGTAACCACAGACTCAAAGCTTCAGTCTCTGAAGGAAATAAAATAGGAATATCTCTTCCGTTTGTATCATAGTGTGTGGTGCAAGGCCCTTCTAAAGCATGAAGTTAAAGCAATGTAGGAGTCTGTTGCTTTCAGGGACTGTGATGAATTTGTGTGAGTGTAGAAATCACTAAGATATTCTAGCAATACAGAAACCGTACAAATAAATTGTATGTCAAAATGTAGTCCATGGAGAATTGTTTGGATCTTTACCATTCTTTCAGGTATGGTATGAAACAATGAGAAATTAAAAGATCTCAATGAAGAGTTAGTTGACACTGCTTCATAATTTACTGAGATAAGGCTGATGGATAAGTGGCCTGTTGCAAAGGATGTGGGATGTATGGTGAAGACCAAGAAATGTGAGCCAACTCTCATGAGTCACTCTCAGTTGTAAATAAGTAAAACATGAACAAGATATTGAGAGAAGTTTATTGCTCTTTACTTGGTGAGGCTTCACCTGGATTTCTGTGAGTGTAGCAGAGGCAGTTCAGGGATATAGGACTGGAGCAGGTGCTTTGGAGAACTGCTAAAATGGTCAGGCTGTCATGAGTCTGGCATGTAGGAGGCTAGTGGATAATTTCTGTTGCAGTTCAGGTCTTGTGATCAGTTCTTATCTGTTTATATTAGGAAGAGCTTGCTGGGCTTCATTGGAAGAATTTAAAGCAAGCAAAAACCCAAAGCTTAATAAAAATGTGATACAGTGCAATTTGGACAGAAGGAAGGTTCCAGTGGTGAGGAGCTAAATCTCTCTCTTTTTAAAAAATTTTCTGCTCTGTTCTTTGTTGCTTTTTTTCCTGTTTTATCACCCTATGTGATAGTCCTTAATCTATTTCATAATTCCTGACAAAAACTAGGCACAGTGTCACTGCTCGCATAGCATTTCCATAAGGGAAAAAGAACGTGCAGCTTACTGTTCTGAAAAATTACTTCATTGAATTTTGTTTCCTTTTCTTTGTTGGATAACTTCTGACAGTCTTCTGTGCACATAAGATGAACACTATATTTAGTGGCTCTCAAGAAGTTATTTTTGTTTCTTTCATGTAGTAGTTGTAACCACCTGATTTTGAGCAAAAAAAAAAGCCTGGATGTTCAGAATTTTGGCTGCCTTTCAGGTCTGTGGTTTTCTTCCTTCAGCTGCCCTGGGGGAGTCCAAGAAAAAATGAGTTGGCTGTTAGTTCCTTTGTTATCCTCGATTTTTTATCAGAATGTTCTATGTCAGACACACCATAGAATCGTGCAGGGGTTTTGTTCTGATGACTTGGTAAAACAACACTGTTGGTATAATGTACTACTTTTGTGGGTTTAGTCCGTGTAAATTCTGCTTCCTTATTCTGGATTTTCTCCATCCTTACCCTATGGAAAAAGATTCCTGGTGTGTTATACTTAGCAAAAAAAGTACTCATAACAACTTCTAGAACAAATCCTTTTTAAATTTTGTAGGTAGCCTGTTAGTGAAAAGCATGCTCTATACCTCTAGGGGGTGGGGAGGGGGAGGGAGGAACGGATTATTTAATTTTCATCCAACACTAATTTCATTTTTTAGTCATTGTATCAACAGGGTTTTCTATTACAACCATTGGCCATGCATGCATGTAACTTGAAGCCTGCCTGTACTTTGAACCTGAGAGGCAGTGTAGTATTTCACACATTAATTACAATCATTATTCTGTGCCCTAAACTGCACTTCTTTTTTTTAAAGGAGATGAATAGAACTAAGAGGGGGGTGTAAGACTGGGAAGGTGAAGTAGAATAAATTGTTAGCTAACTAAATATAAAGGAGAGATATGCCACAAATACTGCGATAGAATACTGTCATTCCTACAGGAATATGTGTAGAGAGAACAGAGGAATAGCATAAGAGCTGTGTGGTTTTTATAAAAGTTCACTGTTAGGATTTTGACTTCCATTTCTTTAATCTGTCAGAAGTTTAGTGTCACTTTCCAAGTGAATTTACATGAGATTTCCTTTCACTGTTTTTGAGACAAGTTTTGTACCTTTAAACAGTTCATCTAGATATGCAAAAATAAATTCAGAACAGGATTAAGTTTTCCCATTTGAAGGGGGAGCATGAAGTCTTGCTTTTTTTAAATAGTAGAAAGAAGTGAAAATGCTTGCACTTAAAGGAGGAAAGTAGTGTCAGAAGACAGAGAAAGAACAAAATTGCTGCTAGAGCTTTAGAGCTATTTCCGCTTCTGAAAACTCACCATTGTCACTTCTTTGTGCCTTGCTCATGAAGGCTAGCATGAAACTGGAGATACAGAAAGACAGTGAAATGTTTTTACAATCTTGCTACAACTTGCCATCTGTGTGCTAAAGGACATAAAGATCCAAGGATATTCAGAAACTGGTAGCTTTTTTCAAAGGCAATTCCGATTTTTGCCACCTGCAGCAGTTCCCTGGCGGTTTGGCTTCCAGTAGCCTCTGCTTTTGCAAGACTGAGTGGGCAGAACTTCAGTGTATCTGGTCCTCTGTGCCTCAGAGAAGCTGAGGATACTCGGCAGACAGCTGAAGATGAGAACTGAAAGGAGGGAAGAAGAACAGGAGCTGAGGAGCATAGTAGTGGATCCTACCAACAATGTGCTTGAAACTGAAACTCATAAACCCCAGATTTGTAGAGCAGCAAAGCCAAATACTTGCCTATTTTATCTCAAGAATGGTGGGAGCCTAACCACTTGCAAAATACTGCAGAAAGAAATTTTCTCTCAACGTTCTAGCGAATACCTTCTACAAAGCATGAATGTCACCTGTGTTAGGCAGTGAAGGTTTGTCAGTGTCTAACAAGTCCTGGCAGACTGTGCTGTTCACTTGACAAGAGCTGGGGGAGGATTGAACTGGCGAGTGGGTGTCTTGGCACCCCCTGAGCAGATTGCCAGGCCCCAGTCTGCTTAACAGTCTTGGGAGGACAAGTGCTATTTCTAGTATTTTCTGTTACATGACAAGGTCCCTCAATCTTCTCAATAAACAGAAAAAGAAAAAAAAGTACCAAACCAACAACTTTGCAATCACAAGAAAAAAAATTTAAAATTTAAAATATATATGCTTTTTAGCCAACAAGTAAAAATCTGTCTGCCAGCAGCCAAGATGAAAATTTTTAAGGAGCAGATTGTCATTAATTACACTTTCCTTTTAAGAACAGTTGTAAGGCTGATAACTTCTAATTATGGGTTTTGCAGATTTGCTTTAAAGTTATGGTATATTGATTTTTTAAAAATCTGTTTTCTTAATCATCTAGAGGGACAGGAACTGGCCTGTAACCATTTTTGCCTAGCCTGACCAAAAGACATCCTGGAAGTTTCTCTGTCATATTGATCAATTCAGCCATGCTTGGGGCTACAAAAATTACTAACCAGGGCCAAGGTGAGATTGAGGATTTAGTCCTTCATCCCATCCTCTTCTTGAATACATTCTGGTCTGATTTTTCAGTTTGATAAAATCTTTGAACTATTAATTTGAAGGCCTTTGCGGGAAGAAAAGACCATCATTACCACTAACACGCTATATTTGTGTGAGTAATGACTGCCCAGGAATCGCTGTTGCATCTTTAATTGCTGCCGATGAAGTTACATTTACAGAAAATTTGAGTAAAACTCAGGCACCGTTTTGACTGGGTCTAGAGTTTCAAATCAGATTGCCTTTTGCAGACAAAGCTGCAGTCACTTCACTTGCTTGCCAGGTGGTTGGGTAGAAACAAGTTTCCATTCATCTCAGAAACTTGGGGAGTAATTTGGTATGTAGCATGTGAGTCTTGGGGTTATTCTCAGAGCTGACATTTCACCTTCTATAAAAAACTCCCTTAGAGGAGGATATTTTTATGCTTTTATTTATTAACTTTTGCTGGGAGCATGTCTTTACAACCTCAGTTTGGAGTTTGATGGAGAAAGCATTTTTATCTTTTTAAAGTATTTTCAGAGAAGACATGCTCGCTTTTGTCAGGAGGACACACAACTTATTTTTGCCCTGGAACATTTGCACGTTACTTGGCGGTTTTTGTCAAAGGAAATGCTATTTGACAAGTTCGGCGGATGCAGCATGGCAATGAGATGGCTTTGCTAGAGGCTGCTCCTCCAAGAGCAGTTCAGATCAGCATAAGCACCCTCAAATGAGCTTTGCATCTTCACGTGCCTCACAGATGAATTATAGTAATTCTTTGGGGGCTGTGGAAGTGCACAAGGAAGCTGACACGCCCAAGCAGACTCTTGAGTGGTTCTGCTCTGATTAATAACCTTGACAAGCTTTCCTCAGGTTTTCCACAAGCCTTTGTGTATGGGGCTGTCCCTAAGTTTGAAAGCAGAACATATATGAGTTTCTTAAATCCTTTTCGCTTCTTACTCACCCACTCTGCTCAGCATATTGGACCTGAAAGGTCTTGTGAGACTTGTTAAGCTCACCAGAGATACAAGGAGTTCCCGTATCCATCTCTTTTTCTGTTTCCTTCCCAACAGCTTTCACTTGCCCTCTGTTTTGGCTCTGCTGCAGCCCTTCTCCCATGAGCTAACTTGATGGAACAAAATGGTTAAAACCCCCCAATCCTGGCTGAATAAATTTCTCGTATATCAGTGAGTTAAATGGGGCTGTGGAAGGGCCTAGTGAGCTGCAGAGCTTGGAGCAGAGGAGGAGTGATACCAGATGGTCAGAAGTGAGAAAGAGGGGGCGTTGAAGTTGGAGAAAGGTAAGAGCAACAACAGCAGACAGAGAGGATGGGAAGTGAGCCTTTGGGTACTAATGAGACATTACGTTGGCTCGAAGCCTGTAAAGCCATGGTTCAACTTACCATTTGTAATTTTTCAAACAGAAAATAGCTGTGTGATTTTATGGATTTTCAGGAATGTATTCCAAATGCTATACAGGCACCATCTTTTCATTCCATGCATGTTGTGCTCTCTTTAAAACTTGTGGCTTTCTGCTGATTAATTCAGCAGATGAGAGAGTTGGAAGATCTTTCACATATTTGCATCTTCAGCCAAATAGCATTTCTTTTTCCCCAG
This sequence comes from Gymnorhina tibicen, assembly GCA_013399875.1. Lineage (NCBI taxonomy): Eukaryota > Metazoa > Chordata > Aves > Passeriformes > Artamidae > Gymnorhina > Gymnorhina tibicen. The sequence continues at coordinate 957,521 of VXAZ01001047.1, read as the reverse complement.
AGACATCACAACACCATTTCTACAGCCTGGGAAGTAGTATCTCCTGAATTTTACTTTTTATAACCATTGGCAGCCTGATCTCATCGTATACCCAGCTAATACTGTATTTAGCTAGAGCTGCTGTAGCAGAACTTTTTCATATACAGACATTTCTTTGGGCGATTCTAGACACAAAGCTCCCCTTTGTTTATGGCTTCACACCTTTCTAAAACACCTGATAAAGGACCGTTGTTGGTTTTGTGTAATAGGAGGCCATGAGAATGGCGTGAATAGACTACAGTGATGCATTGCACAATTCAGTTTAAGTATACACATCTCATGGGGAGGTTGCCAGGTTTGTGCAGGTACAACAATGAGGAGGTGAGTGCTGCATTTGGTGGGAATAGTTCATGGATGGTCAGTTGTCATCTGCCTACTAGGATTCAGGTTGAAATACTTGCTTTTTCATTTCAGATAACAAAGTTACTTCCAGTTGTACTTTAGCATTAGAAATATTCTTCTTATTTTATGAACATTTCCCATGTGCTGTCGATACAAAGCTGAAGATGCTCGCTGTAAAGCACTTTCCCCCTTAATTTCTTGCTGTTGTTGAAAATTCCACTCTTGCTTCTTCTCTTACATGTATTTGACTGTTACTTAGTCCTGCTGCAGGCAACCTTCTGCTCATTGCTTATAAATGTCTTCATTATTTAATTCCACCAACAATGGGTTTTGGAGGAAAAAATGTGGGGTTTGCAGGCATGTTACTTGGTTTCACATATCTGGTACTAGAGCAGCACTTTACAAATTGCATGTTTCATGCTGACAAGTCTGTAGTTTATCAGCTTTCCTCCCTGAAGACCAGACTGCTTTTGATTTCAAAGGCCTATTAAGCCTTCCTGTGCAGCTGGGATCCCTTGGTGGGGAGTAGTGGTGGCTCCCTGAAAGCTATGAGTTACTTAAGAGTTCACAGCTTACAGAAATCCAGAGGGCAGCTCTGCTTATAGAAAGGGAAATGAGCAGGCAAGCAGTGGTGGTCTGGCTCCTCTTGTCTCTAGCAAAGGCAAGTTAGCAATTACTTTCAGTATCACAGATTGTCTTCCGTTGAACTTGGCCCATCGTCTCTGCTTTCGCTTTTTTATTGCCTTCCTTACATTTGAACCTCAGGGAAATGCATTTTTTTCTTCTGGTGGTTCCACCCGAGCAGCTGTGTGAGTCATGAAAAAGTGGAACAGCTTCCTGCACTGGCTGCCATGGTATCCAGCAGTGTTGCCATACACACTGTGCTGATGTAGCAAATGCTTATGGGGAGCTTTTTTGGAGGGTGGGACGTTTTTCTTTGTCTTTGTTGTGTTACTGACCAAATTTTCTTGGAGCTTAAAAAATAAAAATTAAGAGGAACCATGCAACAAGTTACATAAAATTGTGAGAAAAATATTGCAGTTTGGGAAAGTTCCTAACATAAATAAAAGTGCACATAAGCAAGGCAGAAATTCTGCAGTTACATTCTCAAATTTGCTGTTTGAAAGGCAGAATACATTGAACATATTTCATTAAGTCTGATAGTGCATTTACAGTTGCAATGTCTGTATCTCTGCAATGGAGTATAAATCTGTGATCTTGTATGAGTCCTCTGCTCTATGCAGCACTTCATGCCCCTGTTGTTTCCCACTTGTTTTTTGTTCCCCACCCATTACTTAGGGAGTAGCTTGAATAATTCCTTTCTTAAAAAAAAGAATTCCTCTAATTAAATTTCTATTCAGATGTGTATCTTGCAAGTAGTTTTTAGAAAAGAGTATTTCTAGAAGATGTTTCATGAGTCAATTAAATTGAAAGTTCAAGATAAGGTTCATGTAACTTAAAAATACAAAGGGTTCTAAAAGAGAAGATGTATTTATTCATGCCACCTACTAGATTCCATGAGGTATTATTCTCCTTACTATTCATGTTTTTGAAGAATAAAGGCTCTTCTAATACAGTTCTCGTGCTGAGTAGATTTCTGAAGAATAATTTTTGCAGGCTTTTGTTAATATAAGCAGGGTTCATTAAACAATATTAAAAGGAGGTGACAATATAGCACTGGAATGCATATTTTGAGAAGTAGTTTCTTGAAAATGAGGCAAAAAAATTTCATAATTTCCTTACAATGGCTTTTCATTTATGGTGGATTTTATGTATTGTGTGGTGTGTTATGAAGGTAATGAAAATTGGCTATGATTGAAAATTTAGTTCTGGCATTTCCACTTAATTGCATTTTAAAGAAAAAAAATCTTAGTGTACAAAATTCTTTATTCTGTAGAGACCTGTACAACTTTAAAAATGTTAAATGAAGGCAATGCTTATTATGAAGAATATTCATTTTAACTTTTTCCCCCCTAGCTCTAGTTATAGTCCCAGAAGATATGGCAAAATGTTAAAGCTGTGAAATAACATTAAAATGCCATTTAATGTGTCAAGGGAAACTTTGTTTATTTTTTTTTCTCGGATAAAAAGATGTGAATAAAAGCTTTTTCTTCTGTAGTGCTCCCAGGTTTTCAAGTAGATGGAGAGGGCTGTTGCTCACAGCAGATTATACCAGATGCCAAGTTGCCTAGGGATGTGTGCTTTGTTTGCTGGAGACAGGGCTTATTGTCTTGCCTCCAGGCATTAGGTTGAGTCTGTTAGACTATATAAGTAGTGATTTTTATCCTTTGAGTTAGTGGAGTGTCACATGGTGCTATGTGACATTTTTAGGTAATGCATAAAGTATGATTTTTATTTTCTTATGTTTTCTTGGCTATGTAGTAGGTAACCTCCACTGAAGTTTTGCAAAACCCTGAAATATTTACCACTGAAAGAAAACAGGGATTGCAGGTTTTGGAGACATGTTGCTATATTCTGTGCCTAAGAAATATACTAAATTAGCATTACATCATAGTTCTTTACCCACAGAAATATTATAAAGGAAGAGATGAAAAGATTTGCATTTCTATTACACACTTAGTGTGCAAGTAGAGGACCAACAAGGTTCTGTATTATTAATGTCTGAATGTTTCCTGAAAGTCCTACTAAAACAAAATCAAATATTTTATAGACATTTGCTGAATTTATATTGGATGTGAGGTAACAATCATAATCTTTTTTTCCTGTTATTTCTCATTTGTGTTTGTACAGGATATTTATTTCTTTCCTTTAAAAGACCTCATTTTAGTGCAGCAGCCAACACAAGGTAGTTGGCAAAATGGCCTGTGATGTCCTTTAATATTACAGTTTGTGTGTTGTGGTGAGCTTTCATTTGAGCTGTAATTTGTAAATAGATTTGTCCACGTTACAAGTGTGAAGTGAAAATTGAGAGTAGTGGAAATGTGTGTGGTACCACTCTGGGTTGGTTTGGGGGTTTTTTGTTAAAATTGCCTTTGCCGGAGATCGATAGATAGTCACGAAGCAGCCAGGTGCTTGTTGAACATCACTTTGGTGCATTCAGGTTTGAGACAGGTCAGGCAAGCTGATGAGTATAAAATTGTCTAAGTGCTTGCATATTTTGGATATTTTTTTCTGAAAAGTATTGTGACATGTCTTAGCCTATTCCAACATAACAGTAAACGCTTCATGAATTCATACATTGCTGGAGAAAAGATGGTTGTACAAGGTTCCAGTTTGACAGAAGGCTGCCAGGAGGTCGTGATACAACATGCAACTGTGAAAGATTGTTGTTGGAGCTACCCGTAATATGTTAGACCTAGAAAATCTGCTAAAATTATTCAGCACTTTTCTTTCATGTTTTGCACATTGTAATGCAGTTGTTGAGTTGGGTTAATGTGCTAATGGATGATCTTTGAAGTTTAATGAACATTAGCAGGTGTTGCATCTCACTGTTTCGTGTGCAGCCACTAGTTCTGTGCAGGCCTTCCATTAGTTTCGAGACTCAGTGCTGGCTTGATACTCACTGTTGAATTCAAAGTGAGTAAAAATGTTACTAATGAAATGAATAGTGTTAACCATTTAATCTTAGTGTTTTGATTTCCTGCTTGATGCTAAGGTAGCATTAAAGCTAAGGAGTTATGTAAGTTAAGACCCAGACAAATGTTTCTGTGCCAGAGGCAAGTACTTAAAACTTGAAAGTGCTCAATATGCTTAAACATTTTAAATTCACTGAATGTTTCAAAGTAAATAAACATTTTAGGTAAACACCAGAAGACTGATGTAACTGGTCAGTTCTGACTGGTACTACATAAATCTGTCTGTTCTGAGCCAGGGATTCCTGCCTGCATAGGCTTCCCTCTGTCCCTTGCATTCTGTGTAACTTCTTGAATCGAGGTTAATAACTGTCCCATCTTGGCGAGTTTCTCTTCTACCATTCTGGCAAATAAAAGTTAAGTGAACTTCATTAGGGCTTTCAAGGTTGTGTTTTTGTCCAAGATATCCAATGGTTATGCTCTCTGTAGATACATCCCAAACCAAACCACGTGTGCTGTAGCTTCATATGGGGCTTTTCTGGTGTGTTGGTTTCTTTCGTTTCTCAGGCTGAAACACGCACAAGTTGCTTCAGATTTGGGGAGGTTTTTATTGTGGTTGCTTTCTGTTGTCACATCCATAATATGACTATGTTGAAGTTGAAAGTGATACTTTTCAAAAAATATTAACACACTGTTTGTCCTTCTTTAGGAAAGCCCAAGAAGGGAAGAAGAAAGTCGTTCTAGCAGGCTGTGTACCACAAGCCCAACCTCGCCAGGAGTACCTGAAAGGCTTGAGTATTATAGGGGTATGTATCTTTAGAAATCAAAGGTTTCCCTAAATGTTTTCGATAGGTTGATATCAATATCTAGATTTTGTTGCCTTTCTCTTGGAAAAAGCAGCAGAGAATCTTCCTGCCGTGTCCCCCTGCTGTTCATCTTCTTGCATTATACAACATTTAGACCTTCCTTCAGTTGAGGGTGATTTGATTTGGTTTTGGCATTAGGGGAGAAAGAAAGGGATGCTGTTGTTGGGACTGACTTCTAGTGCCCTTTGAAGCCTGAACATTTCCAACCTTCATGAAGGATGAAGGTATCATTTACCATATTCTTAAAAATATCACAGTTTATTTGCTCTAAGACAAGCCTTAAAACTTTTTTAAAATCAGTGGAAGAAGCATAGGGGACTAGAGCGTATGAATTACAGAGACACAGCTGAGGGTTTGGTGGTTGTTTCTTTACTTCACACTATTAAGCAGAATAGCAAATAGCAATGATTATTTTGTTTAAATTTGAGGCAGTCTGAAGAGTTAAATCCACTGGTGACTGAGTTGTTAAACAGTTACCATGCTTTACCTTGAAAATGAAACCACAGAGCTTTGACTTCAGTTAATAAAGTGCCTTCACTACTCTTTGGGATGCAGTACTGCTGTATCATTGAATCACCTCTGTAAAAGAAAAAAGTAAAATGGGTGAATGGATTTCCTCTTGGCTCGGAGGCCACGTAGTTACTGATCCATAACTGGTTGTTAGAGTGAGTATAACAGTATCTACACATATGTAGAAAGAAGGGGAAAAAAATGAGCAAGTCACAATCCTTTGACCGAGATTGTAATTTGATGTTTCAGTTTTGATGAATTTAACTTATTAAAATTGGGAAGTTTGATTTTTTTTTAAAACATTTTTTCCCCCCTCTTTTTTAAAGTTTTCTTTTAGGTGTAATTTCAGAAAACTAACCACTTCTCATCATCTTCATTTGAGTACCTAGAACCAGTGTTTTGTGAAAAATATTTGTAGTTTTGTATTTTTGTATTTTTTACAGAAAGATTTCTGTTAGGAGATGAATTAGGCTGTTAATGCAGTGTTCCCAAGTACTTTGTAACTAGACCTGAGAATTGTGAAGTGTAGTCTTTGCAATAAGGACACTGTCCTCTAGCTGTCATTGCTGTGGTAAAATTTACTGTGCTTTAAGTAAGAGATCCCTCAGCTCAGAAGGGTCTTAAACTTGAGGCAAAACTGTTAACAAAAGCAAAGCTAAGAGCACATATTGTCCATATGTTCTGTTTTTACATTTAAGATTTCTTCCCATTTTACAAAGAATGTGTGTGAGAGGGTGACTGTATTTGAAGGATAAGACTTGTTATCTTACTATTGCAAAATATTTTTGAAAGGCAGTTTTTGCAGAATTGAGAAATAGAAAATGTTCTGTTGCCAATAGGATATTGATTCTACTTTAAAATTTTAAGCATTTAGAGTACAGTTTTGGAAATCTTTCTTTAATACCAGGTTGGTCTCATCTTCAGCTTGGCTGAGACACAGTGTTGATTTATTGTTGCTTATATAAGTTCTGCTATTTTCTTCCCCCTTTCTTTCTCTTTTTCAAAATTTATTTTAAAGGACAGTGTTGTCTGAGAATGTGTTTATTTACCAGCAATTATAACTCCCTCAGGGTGGCGTTCTGAAGGCAGTGTGTCTGAGGCTCTTCTGCTCCTCTTGGTATGATGAAGGAGGAAGTTGCAATGTAACTACCAGAGAAATTCTAGTAAATCAGAGCTTGTTTTGATCTGCATTTGAGAAATACAGGACTGAAGTTCCACTGTTTATTTATTGCCTGATTTGGGCAGAAGGAAAGGAAGGGCAGCTTCATATCCTTCTTACCATTTGTGATGTTACTGTGCTTTTGTGTTTCTTTAAAGTAATTGCTACTCTATAAAATTGATGTAGGTTGGGGCATTGCCATAGGGCTGTTTGTAAGGCAAACTATAACATAACATGACAAGATGAAGGAGCTCTTTTCTGGAACGGGAAAATTCTAGGCAGCAATAAACCTGCCAAGGGTGAAAAGTACCCTGAAGCACATTAATGATGCATTACAGAGGTTCAGAGCCCGTTACCCTCAGGTGGTTTCCAAAGCTTACTCCTTTGTGTTTGTGGTGTACTCACTTCAAACTTAAGCACACATACAGTGCACAAAGAGCCATCAAGTCTCCTGTGTAAAGTTATCCCTCACTTTTCATTTTAAGTTGCTGAAGAGTAGGATGTGTGACTTTGTGCTGGTTGTTTTGAGGGGATTATAAGGGAAGGAAAAGAAGGGACAAGGGGGAATGAAGGATTTAGCCAACAGGTTACGTCCTGGGACTCGTGAATGGATGTAGGTAGCTGTAGTGTTTCCTCACTTCCTGAGCTGCATACAAGAACACGCAAAAAACCCTTGTTCCCAGTGATAGTTGAACCATTGGAATGGGATATTTTATTTCATTGGCATTTTCTGGAGTTTTAAGGTACTTGATCTCCAAATGTTGGTATGTGTTGGAACCCTTGGCCAGGTTGCTGGGATCTTAAGAGGCTTCACAAGCCCCGCGTAGCCATACTTTGAAATTATCAAACTTGCTGTACTTACTGAAAGCATGGGGCCTAATGCACCTATGTATTCCATTGAAGGCATTCAGTAGCTCCACAGGTGAGTGAATCCTGAATGAGAACTTCAATTCTCCTTCCTTCCCCATCTTTCCCAGTGTAACATTTAGCATTAAAGACCTATCATCTTCTGCCATACACCCATCACCCAAGGGAAGGGTTTCAGCCCGTTCTTTCAGCTGCACAAACCCACAAAACCAACCCAATGTTGCTGTTCTGCAAGGCTGTAACCCCCTCTTTGCTGCTGCTCTCTGAGTCAGAAGGTGCAGGCCCTGAGCATGGGAGGGTACTGCAGGCTCTTTGGCCAAGGTGAGCCCGAAGCCACTGCTTCCAGGAGAAATACATAGCCCTGAAAAGCCCTCTGTCAAGGTTCCTTGCATTCTCCTGACCTCCAACTAACCCTTTCCCCTGGCTGTTCTGCTGTATAAGGCAAGCTTTAAGTAATTTTCTTTTCATATCCAGTTTGAAACTCTGGAATGTGATTAGTGGGAGTGCTCAACACTCCCAGCAGCAGCACGTAACACTAGGAGCACTGCTATAAAATAGATGATGCAGTATAAAAAATGCTAAGTGTATTACAAAAAACAGGCACTTTATTTCTCAAGCTCTACATCTGTAATTGGTATACACTTTTAAGTTTAATGTACCTTATTTCTTCATTTGTAAAATGATCCAGTGAGTAGAGCTTTAGCAGTGCCATTGTGAAAGGAAATTAGTGGAAATTACTTACCAAGATGCCAATGTCCGTACATCCCTACTGCTTTGGCCTCGTAAATGAGGAATATATGTTGTGTGGTATTTTTGTGGTTCAGTTCATAAAAGTTTCGGTGATGTTTGCAAAACAGAGATAATGATACTTGCCTACCTTGCAGTGTTTATAAGGCCAGACTACATTCAAGATTGCGAGCCTGTCTGCTGCCCTTAAAACAGAGCCTTGCATAAATGCAAATATCCGACGTGTACTTCATGAAAAACAAATCTGATGGAATTTGAATTATTTGAATTAGCAGAACTTCTTGAAAAGCACGCTGAAAACCTGGGAAGAGGTGGACACTGTTCTTCTGTAACTTATGGCTAAGAATGATTTCATACAAATTTCCAGCTCAGTCAGAGCCTCTCAGCTGGTTGGCTTTGGCTTTTGAATTCCCGTGTTTTTCAGATAGGACACTTGAAACTGGAAAGTCAGAAAAGAGTGTCAGCTAAGCACCTGCTTTTAAATTGAAAATTGGATGTGCAAATAGAAACTGTTCATTTCTGCAGCAATTATGTACTACCCTATAAATCAAAGGGTGTAGGAATTAATTTAGATAAGAATTATCCTTCAGCTATGTCAATGTTTAGCAATGAAAATCAGTTGTTTATGTGCTTCTCTGGGGTAGTCTCCTTCCCGTTAAACTTTGTGTAGATCCTCCTCTCGGAATACCTTCCTAAGCCAGAGTATTGCCCATTACTATGGTCATTATTGTCAGCAAAGATTTTAAACACAGATGTTATCCCTCCGAAGCCAGGGCGGCTAGTCACATGCCTTTTGAAGTTATGTATTAAGCCTTAGATTTATCTTGCCTAAGTGCTGTAATTTGAGAGTCTGTTTTGCTCAGCTCTCTTTATGGTCAATGAAGATAATTATCTCCAAAATAATTTAGATTTTTAGAAGACCTGAAGTGCCTTTCGAAGCCATGCACTTCCATTTTACTGGCTTTAGAGAGGGGATAGGCTGAGTAGTCTTTTAACACCCGGCATTTGGCAGAGCTGCCTAAACAAGGTGAGATGAAACTGAGAGTTGGTGAACTGGAGTTAAACTCTTCAGGATTATAAATAGCATGTTTTAATTACCTGAGAAAGATATTTTTTTTTTTTTAATCTATGTAGTGACCATTTTGTTTCTTAACTTTGTCAGTGAGAATCAATGTGTAGGGTTTTTCTCTAGAAAAAAAAGATTGTTTTATTTCAAGTAGCTGTGTATAGATAGGTATGCTCACTCCTAGGGCGTTCATACTGGATCTTAGGAAAAATTTCTTTATGTAAAGGGTGGTCATGCATTGGACCAGGCTACTCAGGGAAGTGAGAATACCATCCCTGGAGGTATTTAAAAGTCATGTAGATATGGTGCTTAGGGATATGATTTAGTGGTGGGCTTGGCAGTGCTGGGTTATTATGGATACACGTGATTGCTGAGCTGTACTTATGCCTAGCTCTAATCCCATCAGGAAGGGTCAAGTCTTAGTTTCAACTCAGCCTTCATGGTTTGATACAAATCTCTTTTTTCTTGCTTTTTCACCAGGCAGTTTCCTGCTTTGGCTGCTCTTTCATGGGTTTGTGGGCCTTGCCTGTGCTCTTGGCCCATATCAATCTCAGCCCGGATTTCGGCATCAGCCCTGATTTGTGGTGGTTGAGTGGGTGGGGGTTTTTTGTTTGGTTGGTTGGTTTTTTTTATAGTTCTACTCAGCTGTCAACTCCAGTCTGTTTGTAGCTCTTGTTCTGTTCAAGTCCTAATGGAGAACCACTTGAAGTGGACATTAAGTCCAAAACGTACTTCATTATGCTAGAAACAAGGTCCCCCAAGATCTGTGTAGCCAAGTGGGGTGCACTGACCGCACCCAGCAGTGGTGCCCTGCTGTCAGTCCTGGGGCGTTGGTTTATTTAAACACTGCAAAGAAATGTTAAGGAATGGTGTCATTTCCCTTCATACGCCACCAAGATGTCTCTGCGCTTCACGTACTTCCTGATGCCTGATGGAGACATTATTGGAGCTCTGCTCTGAAGGTTTACACATATCTTTGATACCACCCCTGAGCAGAATTATCCATAAGGTTAGTGAGATATGAGGAAAAGAATCTAGAAGACCTTTATATACCAAGAAAATTTCATTACTATGGCTTTGTCATTTTTTTTTTTTCCTTTTTCATTTCCGCCCTCCTTTTGTTCCAGAAGAAGGATCTTCTGTTAGAAGAAGAATCTTTTGTTAGAAGAAGAATCTTCTAAACCTTTCCCTCTTCTCACTTCAGATTCACCTCACATTTTCTAAGATACTTTTATCTTCATAAATGCAGACGGGAAGCATTCCACATTTTCTTCTTGAGCACTTGGGGCTTTAGCCAAATAATTTCCAATAATTTCAAATGAGAAATATTTAATGTGGGAAATAACATGTAAGGCAGAACAAACATCCATTACTAGGTGCAGATCTCATTATCTATCAGACCTATAATTTTAATTACTTTCATGAGCCGTCTTCATGACAGACATATTGAGAATAATTTAATTTATCCGATAAAATGAAGATGCAATATAATGGTTGGTGGGTTTTTTCTCTCTTTATTCAACAGGGGATTTGGAGCAATGCAAAAATTCCTCAGATGTACAATGCAGGAAGTAATAGGTGGCTCAGGTTATGAACCACCCAGATTTCTCATATTTTAAATTACTAGAATGGTTATGAACTTAAACAGTCTAGTACTGAGACATATAGCAGTAATATTTTAGGTAATATAGCACAGACTTTGTTCCCTGTCTCTATTGTAGTTGTAAATGTGTACAATTCTGTTTTCAGCTGTAATTTTTCTATTTATTTTTTAAACATTTAGTAGAAAGTGTATATGTTAAATATCTTGGGTCATAATTTTTAAAACTAGATCCAAAATGGATATGTACACAAGTATGTAAATACGCATTTGTTCCATACGACTGCTTATGTGTGCTTTCTTTACAAGCTGATTGGTAGATATGTCAATATGTCTGTAATGTGAATGCCTGTGATTTAGAAAATTATTTAAATATATTTATTTTTCAATAAAATTATTAAAATGCAGATGTTAGCAATACTATAACTTAATTTCTAGAATTCATAACTAATATACTGTATTCAAAAATCGGAAGTGGTGGGCATTCCTGTTTTAAAAAGGCTGTATTTCAAAAGGCTAAAGAAATAAAAGAAAAATACTTTTACATGGACTTGATCTAACACCCAGACAAGGAAAGGAAATGACTCCCACTGAGGGAATTTAAGATCAGACTCCAACTATAGGTGAGCTTTTCTTTAACATCTATTAGACAGATTGGCAAAATGAATATAGAGTCGACAAGACTGTGCAGTCTTGTATTTACAGGAAATGACAAACTTAGTGCTTTAGGATACGGAGACTTAATGGCTTTGATACAAGGGATCCAAGTTCCAGGCTCCTTGTTGCAGACCAGGTTCTTCTCTTGAAGCCTCTGCAACTTGTGCTTTTCTGCTTGTTTTGGGAACAAGCTGGAAAAGAAACTCCATGCAAAAATCATACTAAATCTAGTTCATGTAATGTACAGTTTAGAGAAGCAGTGTTTAAAAAGGAATACTGTGGAAAAATTACAAACGAATTTAAATGTGACAAGTTGGCTTTCCTGCATTGTATGTAAATATCTGTAGTAGACATTACACAGAATAGGTGGTTTGGATGAAACCTGTTCCTGACTGTTTAATTTTGCAGTGTTAATGTTGATTCCTTCTACTTTATATGCCAAAATCTCTACAGTGTGTTGGGCATTGACTTTAAATAAAGACTAATATACCTATTAAGAAATAATTGAACTATTTATCTCATTATTGGTGAATTTTGGCATAGCACTAAAACATAAATTTGTTGTCTTTGTTGCAGACATTATATAATGGTCATTAAAAATTATTCTGTCATGTGAAAAGCATGAAGGCTTTTCTTTCCATTTCCAAACACAGCCTGCATTAAGTTCAGGAGAATGTCTTGTTCCCTTAAGCTTCACAGCAGTATTTCAAATTTCTTCCGATGTTCCAGTGTCTTTCCCCTGCAGTACATCCTTAATTTTCTCCCCTTTAGTCTGCCCTGACAATATTCTCAGCCTTTTGTTGTGTTCTCCACCATCCACTCTTTTGCTGTGGAGACTGGGATGAGGGAGCACTTTGGCTGTTTGAGCTACCCAGGTGCTGAGTGTCTGGTTGACCATTGCCTGTCACAGACCATGAACAGCACTTAAGGCCTGAACTCTTTTCTAGCTATTTGGTGATTTTTGCCAAACTTGCAGGAGCTTGCCATTTTTGAGGACAAAATTTGGTTTAAATTGGGTGGTGAATTTTAAAGTTACTTTTGGCCAAGATTGACCAAGATGCACAGAAAAAAAACATGGCTAAAAACACAGCCCAAAATTCTTTACTCCCCCTTAATCCAGAAGAAGACACTCTTGAAAGACTAGTTAATATAAAAGTATGTCCAGTTGTTGACTACTTAGGTATTTACCTTCTGACTTTTTTTAGGTTCAGCAGATAGATCGTGTAGTAGAAGTTGTGGAGGAAACTATTAAAGGTAAGCATCACACTTGAACTAATTGTAGCTAGTCTGAAACATGTAAGCATTAGCAGAAGTGCTGCTGGTGTGTTCTTTTTCAACCTAACACTTGCTTTGTGCTCTAGCTGAATGTTTGGGCAGTGCTATACTTTGTCACGTATGCTTTGTGTAAGTGATAATTTCAGAGATGTTTTCTGTCAGGAGCTCTGTGGGCGGTTGGTTTCATAGGTAAATGATCAAGAGGAGACTTCAGGAAATCATTTCATCAGTGTAGGTTGGTGTAGAGTATTGTATAAAGCTCCTGCACTATCTTAATTGAGTGTTACACTTCTACTTTCTTTTGTTTAGTTCTCTGGTATTTTCTTCTTTTCCGATGTTTTGGCTTACTTCCCTGAGCTCTTCTCAGCAGGGCAGATAAATTATCTTCTGGTTTAATGTTCTTTTGTAACCGTGTTCCTTGTTCTCTCTGGCTTGGTTCATGTCTGTGTACTCTTAGTACTTTGCAGTGAAGGAGGGAAAAAACCAGTATTGTTTCTGCAGCCTGACCAGTAAACATTTGCTGTTAAATAAATATATTTGTCTGGGCCTTTCTGGGTTACCTAAGTTTGTCTCCATTACTTATCAGGCCATAAAAATTACTGTTCCATGAAGCTTTAAATTCTAAGGTTTAGTTTAATTGGCTCTACTTTCAATATAAACAAGTGTCTAGTCCACAAGACTTTAATGCTGGAGTATGATTTTTTTTGAACTACAGCATGAAAGTTTAAAGCAGTGCAAATTTTTAAAAGGAAAAAAAGCTTTTATCAAGAAATTGTGTACTGTGGTGTAAGGCTTCTAGAGCTTGTGGTTTGAAGGCCTTAAGATTTCATGTTGCTTTGAATGTTTTCAGAAGTGAAACCTGTACTTTTACGTACTCCCAACCAAAGCTTCTCCCAGTTTGTCCTTAAATTATGGCATCTATTTTTGGGGGTACAACCTACTTTACCATACAAACAGAGAAGAAATACAATCAGCACATATTTTTTATTTAATAAGCCAAATTGTTTTCCCAGAAACATCACGGTGTGCATGACAATATGTTGGAAATGAGGATGCTTCATGATTTTTACAACAGCACAGTATTTCAGATCCTTATCTGCTTTTTCCTGAATTTTATTTGTTCTTAAGGAAGTAAGATGATAAACTGAGTCAGCATTCCTTCCCTTCCCAAAAGTGGGCTTTTTAATATTTACACTGACTCCAGATATTACTGCTTTTTCGATAACATAATTACTCAGGTTATGGTGACTGAATGTTATATGACTAGGAAGAGTACAAATAATCTGGTAGCAGCTGTTAAAATAATGATTTTCACTAAATGGATTTTTAGATTGCATTTTAAACATTAATATAATTCTGGAAAATAATCTTCATAGGAATGTTAATGAACATTTAAACTTTAAAAAGTGTGAATTTTTGGAAAGATTTTTGTTCCTTTCTAGCTTACTAGAAGTGATTTGAATTAGAAGGAGAAAGTGAGCTGCTGAATTCCATACATAGTGCCAATTCTATCAGGGATTTCCCAAAAGGTAATGGAACACAGGATTTCTGAAGTTTTATTGGAAAAAAATGAACAAAAACCAGCTCTTTGGTTTGAGAGAGACATTGACATACTGGAGAGAGTCCGACAGAGATGGTTAAGAGACTGGGACTGGAGCATTTCTCCTTGTGGGAGAGCCTAAGAAGGCTCAGGGAGGGGGATCACATCAAAGTATATACAGACCTGAAGAGAGGGTGCAAAGAGAACTGAGGCAGACTACTTTCAGTGATGCCCACAGACAGGACCAGAGGCAAGGGGCACGAAAATGCCCCCTCTGAACACCAGGAAGCACATTTTGACTGTGTGGATGACCAAGCACTGGCTCAGGTTACCGAGGGAGGTGGTAGAGACTCCATCCCTGGAGTGGTCCTGGGGAATTGGCTCTCAGTGGCTCTCCTTGAGTGAGAGGGTTGGACAAAATGGTTTCCAGAGGTCCTTTCCAACTGTAACCCATCCATGACAATAAAATTACAATTGGAAAAGAGAATCAACAAGTTGGCAGAGATCATACCATATGATAATGGCTTACTTTTGTAAAAGCCAGCCATAAAAATAGGAACTTTTACTTGTATTTCTTTAATTTATTCAAATAAGCTGCATTTATTTATGTACTTGGGAATAATCCACTAATGGAGAAGAATGTGAAGCTCTTTTTCACTGTGTTTTGTGAAGAGTCTAACTGAGAACTTCCATTATCCAAGTGAAGTAAAATACTGTAGATAACAGGACTGTTGATTAAGAATATTTTATTATATAAAATAGATATATGGTAGAAGATTAAATTAGTGTAAAATCGAATGAAATGTAACCCTTTGTTTTCATGAGTCTACATCATTAGTAACAGCTTCTGAAGCTGATAATGCTTTCAGGAGATGGGGGATTAAATACAAATTCTGAATTCAGAGCCAGCTTACACCAGTGACTTTTAAGTTGGGTATCTGTTGTAGTTGAACAACACAGTTTTTTTCACCTTTTTTTTAAAGAAAACTAAAGGTTGCATGGGTGGTATACTCATGTAGTGTGGTTATGAATATATTGAAAGCTGAAAAAATATTATATATTGAATGTTTAAAAAATATTTGAATAAGTGGAACTTCATAGTGTCTGTGTTCTTTAGGACAGCTCATTGGTCAGCCTAACAGAGTTGTCTGGATTTCCTGTCCAAATTCCAAAGTGGAAACAGGTTACCCTGTTGCTAGTTTTAAGTCTAAGTCTAGCTTTCCCTGGCTCCCCATTTCTTACGTGATACCTTATTTTTTTCTTGGATTCTTGAATTTTGTAGTCCACACTTTACAAAATGGGAAAGTTCGTAGAAATATTTTTTCCTTATCCTTTTTTTTCCCCTAATAGTCATCTTTTTCATTTTTCATGAAAATGGCTCCCCTGTTAGATTTGGTTGAGAGCTTGCTATACTCCCAAAGAAAATTGATTTCTTGGAATTATTTAGAACTCTTTGTATGAAATATGAAGGGGTTTCTTCTAGCTTTATTTCTCAATCTTAAGGGCATTGTCAGGAAAACCTTTTCAGAACAATGCCATTCTGCTGGGTCAAGAGATGGTGGTTTCAAGAAATGTATCTTTGTGGTGGTCTTTACCACATGTGTGTGAAGACAGTGTAATTGTTAGTTTCCAACTCTCCATCAAGAAAATTCTGATAAGCGCTTTTTATGTGACTTTATCTTTTTATCCTACTTCATCAGAAAATGGAAAAGAAGGATGTTAAAGTTTGTTGTTGCACTAACAGCCAAAAGAGAAAGAGAGAGAGAGATTTTTAAGATGCTCAGTGATTTCTCATTTTTATGCCATCCTAACTTTTATCACAAGTGTTGAATTGAATCTTTGGAATTTCCTAATTATCAGGTAAATTAGCAAGTAAATTGTCACTTCCAGAAGTGATCTTCAATAGCTGTGCAGTATTTGTATGCAGGTCATGTCTAATTAATATTTATGCTGTGTCCCAAGATATATTTTAACCAGAGGCATCTTCATGTACTTTTCATATGATATGGTAATTTATAATCTGAAACCTCTATATTGCCTGTGAGGAACTAGACAAAATAATTCATTCATGGTCTCAGAACTGAGTTCCTCAAAGTGACAGCCACAACTGTGTAGCCAGTGTGTCTCAGTCTTCCTGATGAACATAATGGTTTTCTCATGCAAGGTTCTGATTTAACAGTTTAGTAAACCTTGCTTCATCTGCACATTACCCAAATTTTAAGTCTGGATTACAGCAATTTTTACAACATTAGGGCACCCATTCCCACTCACGTGCGTAGTTTTCCAGTAATGTGTTATGATGACATAGAATGTTAGGAAAGTATTGCTAAGGAGTCGTGGTGTCTGTGAGCTAGGTGAAAACAGGGCTATAATTGATGCGTGTTCCATCTCTTAGTAAAATTTCTGTATAGAACAAAGAAGTTATTTTGGATGATCAGTTTCTATAGTATGCCTCAATAAGCTGAAGATTTGTCTTTGGTGGGAACTGCAGAATGTCTTTATGGTGACTGCTCAAGTCAGCTTTTTATGAACCAGTCTAAAAATCTGTCTTTTAAAAAAACTTGTGTGTGTATACAAGCTTGGCTATAAACAGTTTACAGTAGTCTAGAGAATACATTTGTTTTGTATTTTAAAGGAGAAATGTTAATTGCTTAATGCAGAAATTCCTGTTTTCTGGCTTTGAATTTAGGTCTTCAGAGATTTAGGTCTTTCCCTCTTCCTTTCTAGACATGCTCTCAAATCCCATGTTATTAAGGGTTTGTGGGGGTGGGAGGCGTGGGACCAGGGTATTTGTGTACAGTCTGCTTTTAGCTTAGGCCTTAGGGAGATGAGGGACATGGGCTGAATTGAGTTTAGTCCATATTGTGTCTGTCTAATGCTTTCACAAAACATAGTTTTACAATGGGTCATTAGACTTGATTATAAAAAACAACCGAAGGAAATTACTTCAGGGTTGAGCCTTTTATACTTAACATAACCTTTCTTGGTTTCAGTCACATTGACCTGTCTGGTGAAGTTGCCCATCCATTCCCGGTTTAAACATTAACCATTGTTTGCTAAACTGTTTTAATTGTCCTCATGTGGTTAGCAGTTATGGATTGATGATAGTTGCAGTGTCTGTCTGTATGAAAATGAGGTAAATGGTACCTATATTATATATAGGCTAAAGTGTAGAATTTATACTGGATTGTCCACCTGAGAGTGAGTGTGTATATATGTATGTATAAGAATGCCAGAATGTTAATTTATATTTGTATGTGCTGCTTGATTTCACTATAATCTGCTGATAACAGTAGATAAAATAGTCTCTTTTCAGTTTCTGTGATTGTGGGAAGAGCAGCCTTGACTTAAGAAGCTGATGACAGGCCAAGTGAAGAATAAAAATTGAAGGAGTCAGGAGTTCCTATTTGAGGAAAAGTATCATTTGGCTCCCAGTCAGGAAGCTGACTGTTTGTGCCAAAGTGCAGCTTAAGGAGGGTCAGAGGGAGGGTAGTGGCCTCATCAAGTCCCTGTTTCTGTTTCTGTCTCTTTGAAAGGACATAGAAAGGGGGGGAGGGGGGCAGTTTTGGGTGGGTTGTTTTATTTATTTCACTGTGTGGTGGGTTGACCTTGTCTGGCTGCCAGACCCCCACCTAGCTGCTTTCTTGCTCCCACTCCTCACGAGGGCAGTGGAGAAAATAAGAGGGAATGACTCTTGGGTCATGATAAGGACAGGAAGATCACTTACCAGTTACCATCATGGGGAAAACAGACTCGACTTGGGGGAAATTATTTTAATTTATTGCCAATTAAAAATAGAATAGAGCGGTGAGAAACTATAGCTACCTTCCCCCACCCCTCTTCTTCCCAAGCTCAGCTTCGCTCTCTCATCCCAGCCTCCTCCATCTCCTCCCCCTGAGTGGTGCAGAGGCATGGGGAGTGGAGGCTGTGGTCAGCCCAATGCAGCCGCTCTCTGCTGCTTCTGCTTCCCCACGCTGTTCTCCTGCTCCAGCCTGGGGCATTCCTGTGGGCTGTGGGGATCCAAGAACTGCTGCAGCGTGGGTCCTCTGCAGGGGGTGCAGGAATTGGCTGTCCTTCAGCAATTGGCTGCTCCGGTGTGGGTCCCCCACAGGCTCCGTGCAGTTACTGCCAGAAACCCTGCTCCGGGCTGCTGCTCCCATGGCGTCCCGCAGGCTGCAGGGGGATGCGCTGCTTCACTGTGCTCTTCTCCGGTGGCTGCGGGGGAATCCACTGGGTTCCCGCGGTGCCTCCATCTTCCTCTGTTCCTCCGCCTCCTCCTCTTCTCACTTTGGTGCTCACAGGGCTTTCCCTCACACTTCTTCCCTTGCTGCCAGGCAGTGTTTTTCCCTTTCTTGCACCTCTGATAGCTGTGCAGCTCCACTGTGCCCTGTGGCAGGGCTTTTGCAGCCAGCTGCAGCCAGCTGTTTCTGGCACTTGGCAGCCCTGGCCTCTCCTCACTGAGTTCCCTGCAGGCCCCTCCACACACCCCGGGAGCAGTACCACGTCCCTAATGCTATTTCTAGGCGGTAGAATTGTCTTTTAAACTGAGATTGTGGAAAAGCAAAGGTACTAACTGGAAAAACTGTGTTCAAGGCAGGTTGGATAAGGCCTTGAGCAGCCTGGTGTAGTGGGAGATGTACCTGCCCATGGCACAGGGGTTGGGACTAGATGGTCTTTAAGGTCCTTTCCAACCCCTTAACATTCTGTGATTCTATGAACTTGTGCCAGGGGCTGTGTTTGACAGACTTAAGAAAGTTGGGTGGGGTTGAAATCATGTTTTAGCGGGCAGTATACAGAGCTACAGCGAGTCAGTAACTTGGGGCCACACCTGTGATTAAAAGATTCATCCATCACCCATTTGTATCTATCAGTCACTGAGGTTAATGGCATAATGTGGTATGTGTCACCACCTGCTCCTGTTTTTGTCCCCTGGATTGGAAATTTTGGAGATACTCCTATTTAAACAAAATTATATATTTTTTGTTGTCATCTGAAAACAAAGCATTATGGGTAGAAAGAGTGTCATTACTCAAACCAGTAGCTTTTTTTTATTTCCCTTCTGTTATTTAAGAACTAATTTGACAACAAGCATTGGCTTATAAAGGACCTGGCTGGAAGGTGTCCCACTGTATGGCTTTTAAACAAAGGTTTTTCCATGCAGCCAGATGCTTCAGTGAGAGCACCAGCCTGCGTTTCGATTGCTCCTTTCTGATTGCTTACTAAAAGTGGGATGTACTGAAGGGTACTGATGAGTTCAAAACAGTAATACCATGATCTGTGCCAGTATCAGTTTGGAGAGTTCAGCTTTGTAGACTGTAATTTAAATAAAAATGTAGAGCATGATGAGGAGTATACAGTAATTGTGGAGAAACTGTTTCTGCAAAGGCAGATTTTAATTGCTTTTGTAAAACATCAATAATGATGTAGCTCAACATTAAAATCTTCCCTGCTGGGGCAAGAGATTTCTGTTACCATTAAATGGTTTTTGTTCTTAAAAGAAAGTTTACTGCTGTTTTTGCTGTGCCTGTTCAAATGTTTTTGGGCATGCAGTGACTATTAGGTGTGCGAGATGATCCAGGACTTAAGATAGGTTTTGTAATTATTTTTTTCAGTGTGGTTATTTCATTGATTTCATTTATAAATCTGATGGAACTAACTATCCCTGTTATGACTGACATTGTTATGACTTTATTTTGTAAGTAGCTCACAGAAACTGAATGGGAGATAAATAGTGCCACAGAAGAAGAAAACAAGCAACTGGGGGGAAACAGATGGAAAATCTCAGTAGCAAAATAGTGATTGCTCATTGTTAAGTGACCCTATGATGTGCATGGAAAAGGTGCCTTTTCTTCCAGACCCGAATGTGCTCTTTTCCACACTTCGAGTGAATGACTATCTTAGAGCATTCCTATTTTTCTGTCCTATTCACATTGGTTAGACTCACCTGGATTTAGCTCTGTTAGAGAATCCTCGTAGCTGGTAAATGTGAAGAGTACCTCATTCAAACTGGGGGAGTTTAATAAAAGCTTGCTTTTGCATACAGCGAGAAGTTCAGCTCAGCGTTTCACTCTAAGGCTAAATTTGTTCTGTTCAGCCTGCACACCCCAAAACATTAGGCAAGTTACTTGTGCTGCTGCAGCTGGCTCTGGCAGTCCTCCTTTCAGCACTTCCCGTCCTCAGAATGCAGCCTGTTTTATCTGATTCAAAAGGTCTTTTCCCTTGGAAGTTTCTCTCCAGGATCTCCTGAGGTTTTGAGCAGAATCTTTGATCCTAATCAAATGCATTTCTTCACAGAGAGGTGAGGACAGAGGGTCAGGGGAACTCTTCCAGTAGTCGATTCTTAGTATTGTCCTTCTGAGCTGTGGAATTGTAGCTGGCATTTTGAGCTCACAGGAGATTTAATGTTCAGGCACTTTTTCAGAAAGACAGTAACATTGCATGATCTCAAAATAAGTAGGGTGAAGCTATTGAATCCTGAAAAAAGAAATAATGCCTTAATAGGGCATTTCAAGTGCTTTTGCTGTGAGAGAGGAAAGTACTATGGATGTGTCAAAAATGTTCTTGAATACTTATATTCTTAATTTAACTTGGTGAAATTTTTACATGAACAGTAATTCCTTGTTAATAGCTATCTCTTTTTCTGTATGACTTGTACAGTACAGTTTTAGTGCTTACAGGTATTGTTATGATTGAATCATACACTGGAGACATACCAAGAATAAAGAGGTATTGTATGTTTAATGGAGAGAAAGTGGTGTATGAATTTTAGTAATCTGGGACACCTGTGGACCTTTTCTACTGAATATCTTGTTTTTGAAATTACATAAAAACAATTTTAAAAAGGTCCTGTCTTCACCGGTGTGACACTCATATTCCAGAGTCTTCCAAAGCAGTATTATTGTTGGATGCTAATTCCAAGTGCAACACTTAGTAGTTCTCTGTATTTCAAGCTAGTTACATACGTGCTGTATGCTTACTAATACCTGCACAAGTCTATGAAGCTTTTTGAGCTGATATAGGGTGGAAGAGTGCCGCTGTGATGCTTGGCTGGTGGTAGAAGCTGTTGCTTTTCCCTAAGAATTCCTGGCTCAGGAACTCCTGGTGGTGCTCAGCACCTCGCATGCAGCTTCTCTCTCACCCGTGCGATGGAGGCACGCGGCCAAGCCCACACAGAGCTGCTGGCTCTGGCGATATCAGAAGTAAAGAGTCCAGAGATGGCCCTTGCTAGGAATCCGATGTTTCATTTCCGACCAGCTCCCAAGCCAGGCCAGTCCCCGCCCGCCGGCTTCTTTATCAAGGGACACAGACAGGGGAGGGACCACAGCTGAGGGCCAGTGTGATGTGACCCAAGGTTAGAGTGACTGAGTGGCTGCTGGCCAACCAGGGGGACCCTCCTCACACAGGTCACAAGATCAGGTGGGGGGATTCGGCTAGCTGGCTTGTGGGGGGTGTTAGATCTCTGAATTCACCCACCACCGAGCTGCTGGGCTTCCTGGTCCCCCAGCCATCCCAGCTGGTGGCTTGGGGACTACAACAGAAGGGAATCTTTTTATGGAAGAGTTTTGAATGCAGAGAGTGGATCAAATATACCACCTGCTGTCAGCATCCTAATGGGACTGGATGCCTGGCCCAAGGCATGGTGCAGTGACACACAAGGAAAGATCAGTAACTCTGACAGCATTAATCTGAATTAGTCCCTGTCTCTTGTAATGGGCCCAGTTGCTGCCTACACCAGATGAAGGAGTTTGACTGTTACAGAACATTCCCATCTTCACTGATCTGGAAGAGGAATGATTTGTATTAGTTGCTTGGCCAGGAGCAGGGCGTATACCTTTCAGTTAGGTTTGACTTTTCTTTGCTCCCTGTATTTACTTGAGACAGGAAATCCCACTGATGACATTCAGGGATGCCAACCTCTGCTGGCCAGCTGGGGTTGGTTTGGGTGGGAGCATCCACACAGCAAAGTTCTAAACCAATAAGTGTCCTTGTTTTTGCACTTGTGTGTGTCTGAGAACATGTGATTGCTCTGGGGAGCTTGGAAATTCCTTTGAAATCAGTCATGTCTGCTGTGGGACAGCATGTTTGTGCTGCAGGGCAAGGAGAAAAGATGGGAGAGGAGCTTATGGTCTGCCCTTGCTTGATGCTTCTTTCAGCCTTTATTAGTGCTTTTGGTTCTTTACACTTCTTCCTTTCATTTTTCTTTGAAGAAATTTATTACTTTATTTTCCCTTCTTACGCTTTTACCTTCCTTTTCTTAGCTACACTGCTCCTGTGTGCTATTTTTTCCAGTGCTAACCTTGAGGAAAGGAAACTCTCTATTCATTAAGAACCAAACAGTGGTGGAAGGAAATGTGTTCAAGAGTACATGAAATAGTGCTTAATCCTGTTCCCTAAAGATGCTGGAGAAGATCAGACACAGGTTGGTGAGAGACATCTGAGAGGTGCAGAACAGTGCATTGGCAGCCGTGTTGCGAGGAAAAAGTGTCTTTCAGGAAATGGTGAATAACCTCTAAGCATAGTGGTGTAACTGGGAAAGGGAAAGAATGGGTAACAGAACAAACAGAAAACAATAGAAATTGTTGCTGCCAAGGCTGGGGTTTCCTGCATCTTTGAGGATTTTCTGTAAAACCATGGTTTTGAGCTGCTTGAGATACCTACACTGAACTTGGAAGCTAGCAGCTGAGAAATCTGTGTCTGGCTGGGAGTTGTGTTTCAGAGTCACACTGTGTAGCTCCAGTGGGGTGTGCAGGGATGGGGAGGGACCCTCAGTGGGTGCCCTCGTCTATTTTTCAAGCAGATATAATTTCCCAGCAGTTCTTGTGGGGTGCCAGCCTATGGACAGAGTGAAGCTGACAATTTTTTTAAACATAATGTAGATCTACTGGTATCTGATACAACACTGATAGCCAGGTAAAGTTGACTAAAATTGACTAAGCCAGGTCACTTCCCCCTCACTTATTCTTGTAATAAACTAGAAAAGTACCAATCCCATTTGAATCTGTTTGCCCTAATATCATTAACATGCTTCTGTGGTTCTAGGTCACAGGGATCTGATGGTAGCCTGAGGTTCACAGGACATTTAATACTATAATCTTATAGCAAAAAAATTCCATTACCTGTTCCCTTCATATATTTATATTTTGAGATCGGGCATTCTCCATCAATCCTGAAGCACATACATTTATGATTAAAGTTATATGTACATGCAATTAAAACTGTGCTACTTCTTGGTGTCCTTTTTAACAAGTGAAAATAAATACCTTAAAAACATTTTCATGTTGCATACTGAATAGTCAAACTAGACACATTTAAATGCCCTCTTTTAGACTAGCAATAGGATTTAATATCCTGATTAATTCATTCCAGCCTCATCGTTCTTGCAGATAGTGCAAAGTAATGTGAATTGCATCTACTGACTTCTATGTAAAGATGAGTTTAATATTAAACAGTTCTGGAAACTAGAGAGCTCTGATTCATTTTAAATTGTTCCTAGCTTGATTTCATTTGCACTTGCTGTGAGTGATTCTGCTCTGCAAGTGTCCTTGCTAGACTTGGTTAGTACTTCCGTTATGTTGTAATCTGTATTAATTATTTACTAATTAGTGAAAAACTGCTCTGAAGCATGACCTAAACCACTAATTAACTTTTTCAGGTTTTGTTTTGTTTTTTCTTAATGGAATTTTATCTGCTGCTAGACTATGTGGAAGTAGAAAAGTTATTTTTATAGCAGAAGCGCAGTTAATAGGCCCAGATCATTTAGGCTTTCCTATCTAACCTGACTAGATCTGTTTGTCTTTAAGCTCTGTTTCAAAGCTTGCATTGTAGAGTGAGCCCTCAAAAAAGGAGTGGTGTTTGTTTGATATCTGAGATGGAGCACTCATCATTATGGTAACAGACTTGTGATTAACTCAGTTTTCAAAAATGTTGTACAAAACTTAAAAGTAGGAAAGAAAACAAACATGAAAAGAAAGACTCCTTTTGAGTTTGGGACACCTGCTTTGCTTAGGTAAGTTATGCAACCTGTAAAGTCAGAGAGAAGGTAACTTAATCAGATAAAGTGCTTTAGAAGTAAAGCTTAATTGCAGTGTTTTGTTCCATTCTAAGCTTTGGAAGGAGGTCATGAATGAGATTTAAAATTACTACTTTTTCTGTTAAATTTGATGTTGGTCTGGGCTTAATAGTGCTGGTTAGACAATCTAAAAAAAGAAAATTATTTAGCCTTTTCCTAGTTGAAGATGGCAAAATATTTATTTTTAAGTTTTCTTGAAATAAGTGTGAGGAAAAAAAGATTTACAGCATGTGAAAAAGTATGATTCAGTGTTTATCAAGTTATGTTTTATTAATAGTAGCAATTCTGTAAACAGATGCTTTAGCGATTACTTAAAATGAAACAAAATAGTCCTTGTATGGAGTAGGGGAAAAAGGATTTAAGGTCACAAATACTGTAATCGAGGGGGGGTTTTTCTTAAGAAAAATAATTAAGCGTGCCTGCAACACAAGGCACAGTAGTTGGATGTGCATGTACTGCTTGCTTTCTGGAAGCATTAAACTGTCTCCTAAAAGTCATCTCCCACTAGAGTCATTTTTTGTAGCCTCTGGTGTCTGGACTGAAAAGTACAGGAATGTTGTTATTCTTGAGTACCCCACACGTCTTACAAGCCTCATATTAATTGAAACTTCAGTGTTGTTCAGGAGGAATATGAGAAATGTATTTTATGTGAGAATAAGCTGTGGTATCTGATTGCTGGGCGATAGATTTCCTGAGCTCAGGCACAGGGTTGGGGTGGGTGTTAGCATGCAGTGGATCAGGTGGGAGATGGTCACAGAGCTGGGGTTTCTTTCCTGAATAAAGGAAGTCTCTGATAACAGGAGAAGCTCGTTCTTGTTCTCCCTGTAAGTTGTATTCTATATGTAGAATGTCCTAATGTTGTGGGGGTGGTTTTGGGGGTCCTTGCCTGTTTGAGTAATGCTCTCAGTATGAGAAAGGAAGAGTGTGAGCTAAATTCTTGTTAGAGAGCAGTAACTCACGTGGCTGTTCCTTGTGGGCGTCTGTGTTCCATGGAGATGAGGCCTCCCTGATTCTGCGCACTGAGATATTACTTGGAGAGGGGGGCAGGTTGGTTTTGTGGTTTGTTGTTTTTGTTTTGTTTTTTAAACTTAAGAATGGTGCTTTGACCCTAATTCTAAGTGTGTGAATTTTAAATTTTGGGTAACTTGTTGTTAAGCCTGGTTGTTTTAAGACTACTGTGAATCATTCCACTGTATTTTCAGCCATAAATCCAAATACACCTTTAATATGGTAATGCAGTTGAATATTTTAAAAAAAATGATAAACTGGTTTGTTCCAAATAAACCACAGTATTAAGAAATACAAAAAGGAATGTTCTCTGTTTCTAGTTTAATTTTTATGATTAACATAAGGCAATCACTTTTGTTATACAAGTAAATAAAGTGGTGCCATGCTTGCAGCTCCTCAATGAAGCATAAGATTGGAAAATAACTGATGGTATATGGAGACAAAGATATTGCTGTTATTCTCAGGAAATGGTAGAAGCGAATAATTTAGCAAATGCTAGTAGCACAAGCACCATATTACTAAATCCACCACAGGATGTAATGAAATTTTTGTCAAATGCAACTGCAGAAGTAATGCCTTTTGTTTCCTGTGGACATTATGATGTCTTCTATCAGTATTAACCATTATGTCTCCTGTTGGTATTAAGCTTTATGCTATCAGGTCAGTCCTGCTCACTTGTTCATTAGATCACATTTTTGATTGAGAATTTTTATGTATCTTAAAAAAACCTGAGGAAGATGTTATTCTAGAAGTAGTTGGGTTTTTTTCTAGGCTGTCGTTGCCACATCAAGGAAATAAATTCAGACCATGAATGCCACATTATTCAAAAAATAATTTATGACTCCTCAAAAGAGGCAGTGAAGAAAGGCATTGACTGATGAAGGAACTAATTTTGTAAATAGCTGTTGGTAACATAAGGTAGGAGCTTTGGTGTAACACAGCTTTTAATGATTTGAATTGGTCATAGGCTTTGCTGTGCTGGATGTAGCTCAACTCGTACTTTTATCATTTCATGCATTCCTCTCACCCCCCTCCTATTTTAGGGTCATCTGCCTGTTCTAGACTTTGTGGACTAAATGATACAAGTCTTATAACTTGGGCACACTTTAGACTACCTTATGCAGTAACACACACAATTGCTTTGATTCTTCATTGTTAGCTCTTGCTTCTGAATATCAGTGAACCCTGTCATTCGTGCTCTTTAAATATAGGACTTGTCATGGTATGACTGATGTACAGTTGTACGCAGTCGGTGAAATTATTTGTATTTTACTCTCTGAATATTAATGGCTTCAGAAAAGTAGTCGTGAGGCAGTTTTCTGACCTGCAGTTGTCCTGGTGTGGGAGGAATATGTGCAAATCTTGGTAGTCAGCTTAGCCATGGACATGTGAGGATATGCTTTGCAGCACTTTCTCTCAGACTTACACAGTCAGGTAACCTTGAAATACGTTGGTTCTCCATATAATAAGCTAAAAAAGTATTTAGTTGTTTATTACCTACTAATTTAGGTTTGAATGAAATTTTGGAGAAGAATCTTTTAATCTGTCATACAACTCATTTAAATATTATTGCTGTGTTGTTATTTGCTAGATAATCTGAAAATGAGACTGCTTAGATAATTTTAATCATATAAAACAGAAAATGCAAGTGTGAAAAGATAATTGGATGAAATAATTTGCTCATTTTAAGATTATTTATTTTACCTGTCAGTGTCTCTTTTTAAATGCTCCAGCTGGTGGAAATATAATATTACATCTCATTCTCATTTTCAGTCTTTGAAATATAAACACTTCTGAAGAAGAGCAAATCAAAACAACTATGATGAGACTTGTTCTTTGTATTGACTGCATTTTTTTGCTTAATTTGAAGGTCATTCTGTGAGGCTGCTGGGTCAGAAAAAGGATAATGGAAAACGTTTGGGGGGAGCGCGACTGGATTTGCCAAAGATTAGGAAGAATCCACTGATAGAAATCATTTCCATCAATACAGGGTAAGAATCTTCCAACCTTACAAAGCATTCAGTACTGCAGAGGAACTCCATTTATCTCTTTCTGCAGGTCTAGTGTACTACTCCTAAGCTACACAGAAGGAGGCAGGATGACTACTTTAAAATAGTTTAAAATGTTAAATTACACTAATTTTGGAAAATAAATCCTTGCTTATTTGGTTACGAGAAGAAAAGAGCATTTATAGGTTTTTTCCCCCGTGTTTTTTTGATTTCTAAGGTGGTAGTTCCAGAATATTGTTAGTAACTCATTAGGATCTGTGAACATCCTTAAGATCTGTCTGATGTGATTGTCAGCCCAGGTGTACCAATGGCTAAATTAGATACAGTTACCTCTGTCTTGCCTCTCTAACCTGTTTGTAAAGAGTCATCATGTATCTATTTCATTTTTATTCATTTAAACAAGCTACTCTATCCTGTCAATCAACTCTAGATGCCCATTTCCCCATAAGAGTAAAAGCATCTTTATATTCTGTACTCCTACTTTGAAGAATTCTATTTTAATCTTCCTTCCCTTGCTGCTTTCCTTTTATCAACGCCAGTTGGTATCCTCCCATTTTGTCAATTTATTAAAAAAAAGAAAAAAAGCAGCAGCAACAACAAAAATCACCCAAGTCCTCTTCTGATTTTCCCATCTGCCTAATTATGTAGTAATTTCCCTGGTGTTAAAATTTAAAATGCATTGGTCTGGGCATCCCAGGTAGGTGTGAACTTAGTGCCTAGAATGAAAAAAAAAAAAAAAGAGGTGTATCTCACTTCTGAGTTTAGATTAGCACATTCATGAACATTTCATAGAGTTTTGATACTATCTTCTTTCTTACTTCGTTGTCTTTTAGTGATGTGGCCTTCATAATTGCTGTGAAACCTAGTGTGCTGTTTAGGTCAGAATATCAACTCAAGGCTTAGTGTGGTTACTTTTTTTTCCTCTGACTTCTGGTAAATATATGGGTTATATAAATAAGACATTTTGTCTTATTGATGAATTATAATACCTTTTTAAACTGCATTTTTTGCATGGATTGAGATTGAAGTCTGGATATAAGCTCTTCTGGTCCAGTTACTTCAAGTGTTCTAAATTCTTTCCCTTATTGTCTTTCCTGTGAACATCTTGTTTGTGTCCATCAAAATCCTTTTCATGATTAAAACCATTCTTTTACATTTGGCTGTGTCTGACTTTAAGATGGTATAAATTTTCCTTTTCCGTTAATATTTATCACAGTCTAATGTTATAAAATCTTTCTAGTTGTAAATGTTGTCAAGATTGTAAGCTAATTGAGATGTGGTCTTGTTCATGTCTTTTAATGTATAGTAATGAATTTAAGATATGAAAATTAGAAATACTGTTATTTCTAATAGCAGATTATTACTATATATAACTGATTATTATTATAATCAGTTTAATTATAGAGGTTAATACAAGGGTACTGTAGGGTATGTACACTTAGCATTAGGTGACTGATGAGGGTAGCAACCATTTGAAATTTTTAAAAAATATATTTTGAACAGATGCATTTTTATACTGGATTTTGAAAAAAACAATTATTTCCCAAATTGATCAAACTGCAGGCTATTAACATCTCCTAAGAAGTTACCCTCAGAAACCCTTTCCTTTAGAACCTGATAGTTTGAAAACAATAATTACATTGCTTAGTAGTTCTTGCTGTTGTAACCCAGGACAAATACGTATTTTCTACCGTAAGACAATATAAAAAATTACTGGAAACCACAACAACCTATCTGTTTCATGGAGAAGATAGTCAAATATGACTTGATAAGGCCAAAGCATTCTTAAAGCCTCAAACAAATGAGTTAGTTGTATAAGACACCTAAATTAACTCCTGTCTCAATCTGTGTTATATTGCCAGCTTTCCTCTCCTGAAATACAGATTTTTGGGTTTTCCTGTCTTTCTCTTCCCCTTCCCCCTCCCCAGCCTCTCCAACTGTGTATTGTAGGTGACTTTTTTGGGTACTGGTCTGGGTCTGAAAAACAAAGCATAGCTTTAGAAAGGCAGCAGCGCTCAGCAGTTTCTGAAAATATAAAAATGTAATGAATGAAGAACAAGACACAGAATGTATTAGTCACTGTGATTTGACTGTGTTAATTTTATCAGCTTTGCCTTAGTAGTCTGGTTATGACAATTTTTAGTACCAAAACCACATTGAAGCTGAGTTGTTTTCTCTGTGTAGACACTGGAGAAATCTTTGAAGACTATTTTTTGGTACAGTGCTCTGTATTAAGAGGTGAGTTTGGACCAGACTAGGTGGTCTTAAAATAGTGAAAAACTTGCTACAGGGCTTCTCCGTGAGGGAAGCCAAGAAGGGATGTGAGGGTGGCACCAGCACAGGCAGTGCCCACATCAGCAGGACACGTGGTGCCATGGGCCCTGAGCGGTGTGGCAAAGCTGGGGGGTGGTAGTAGGACCCCATCAGCAATACCAGACACGGCAAATTCCATAATCACAGAATATGCTGAGTTGGAAGGGACCCACAAGGATCGAGTCCAACTCTTAGCCCTGCACAGGACAGCCCTGGGTCACACCATGTGCCTGGGTGATGAAATGATTACCCACAGCCTGGGTCTATCCAGGGGCTCCAATCTGGATGAAAAGGATATGAGGTGGAGACAGGCCTGGGGAGAAGAGTACAAATAACGCAGGTCTGGGATGAGTGTAGAACTGGAGGCAGGCATGGTACTTAAGCTCAGGCGAGGTCTGGGAACAGAGGCCTGAGCTTCACTGGGGCTCCTGGTGCAGAGTGGGCTGTGGAGGCAGCAGCTGAGGCTGGGCAGGTCAGCGAGGGCCTGGGGCTGCCCACGGGGCTGTGACAGGTGGTGCTGAATTACCACTTCCAGCTGGGGTTTTAATGAAACCTTGGCCTCTTCTGTAATTCTGTGGGGGAAGAAAAGGCTTACTGGAGCATGTATATTCCCTCCTTCCCAAAGCACTGGAGTCTTTGATGGCTCATGTTAACCCCTTTCCCTCTCCAGTAGGATGAATTCCTTTATGTACATGGACATCTGCCAGCTGGAACTATTCTTCTGAGGGTTTAGAAGGACCACTTTATTTTCAGAAGTGTCCAAAAGTGCTGATTGTTAAGACATCTCTCATACCCATGTATCTATGTCTTTGTTTCCTAACTCAAGATGGTGTCAAATTTAGTAATTTTGACTTGAGACTTCTTTTATTGATTTCTTTTTCTCTCAGAAACCGAGGAAAAAAATTTCCTGACCCGAAGACTTCTGTCCTTGTATAGCTGTGAACTTCGTCTGTACTTGTCCATGCGCAAATGCATGCCTACATATGCACGTCCCCCTGTGTTTGTTTTGCCCAGGCTGCTGCTGTACCTGAGTGTCCTCAGCTGTTTGCACGAACCAGATCTGTCCTGTCAAGGGACAAACATATTGTGTTTGTTTCTCCACTACGCTATGCAGTCTGTAGTAATATTAATTAAAAATAAACCAAAATAAAACCCCACTAGGTATGAAATATTTGTGAAGATTAGGTGCTACCTCTGTCAGTCATGAGCCAGCTCAGAGGTTTTATGCAGCAGCATGTTTGTCCCTAAAAAGGTGTTGAGCTTCCCAGGGACCTGGGTCTTGTTCAATGTTTGGTGCTTCTTTAATTTAGTTTTTTCTTAAGGTAATGGACAGTTTTTTCCTACTGTTAATTTTGATTGTCCTGTGGGTTGTTGTTTTCTCATTGAGAAATCCAACCTATTTGTTTAATTTACCATGATAGTTGGTGGTTTCTGTCAGTACACTGTGACTCTAGAGAAAAACTCCCCTCCCAGGAGTGACATGTTCCAGAGTTTCCAAGTATGTTTGCAGAGACTATGGTGAGTTACCGGAATGGGGGCACAAGAGACTTACCAGACTTCTCTGACACGCAAAGATATGTTAGTGACTCTTCATTTTTCCAGTGTGCCTTTCCATAAGAAGTCCTTACCCACCCCGGTATCCCATACAAGCTGTAGATTGGCCTCTGTAATTTCCCCCTAAGAAATAAGTGACCTTTTCTTCCTGTATTGTTTGCTTTCTCTGTTGCTGTTTAGAAAACACTTTTCAACATTTTTCAAATAAATTATTCTTTTTTTTTTTTGCTATAAAACAGGCAGTTAAAAACCAGTGATTGTCACAGAGCTCGGATAGCTGTCTTAATACTAGTAAGTTCTGCAGTGATATTAGTAGATCTGAACGTAGGAACAGTGATTTGTTCCTGTACTCCAAAATAATTTTCTGCTGTGAATTAAGGACATTTGGTTAAATCAGTTCCACTTTTATTTGTCATAAGTGTGTTTTGTACAGGTCATCATCTTACTGGAACAAGCCAGGTAATAGTAGTAGAAAAGCATGTTAAATGCTGTTTGGAGAAAAGGCATAAATTTTTAAACTAATCTCCTAATGTGATTATTCTGTTAGTTTGAAGTAAGAAAGAGAAATGTTCTCAAATTCATTTAGCATTACAGCTTCATTTAGGTCTAGGGGAAAATCTTTTACTCCTTGTGGTCTCATCTTCATTAGTGCCAGTTTCATAACCCATGTAACCACCTAGACAGCTCTCTTTAATGGGATCAAGGCTTGTTCTTCCACATGTTAATTAATTCTGTATCTGCTTTAACTCTTCCTCATGTGTCTTTGTTGTCAGTATGACTTGAACTCCCTTATTACCACCCACATACATTCATGTATTACTTTATTTGTGCTTTTTCTGGATGCCCTGGGAAGCATGATCTAATTAGAGTAACAAATTGCTGTTTGTTAAATAAAAATGAGGGCTTAATTGTCACTGCGGAATCCCTGAGCTCTTGCAGTGACCTGTGTTGCCTGTCCAGATTTTTGGCTAGTTGAACTGTCTGAGCTAGATTTCTACCTTTTTGTGGCATTCAGCAAACATCATCTATACCTGCGGGTCCACCTTTGAAAATGCTTTGTGCAGTCACATCACCTCTGATTTCTTTGTAACAGGGATGAATTTTCTGGAGTCACTATCTTGAAGCCATATCAAAATATCAGTGATTTCTCAGATAAGGATGTTGTGGCTTAAGTGTGAGAGCATGTGAAGTCAGTGCCTTTCTGTGCTGAAATTCGTGGGATATTTCAGTAATAATCTCATCAGTTCAGCAGAACAGCTATTTCTTTGGCATTCTGTGTTACTCTTGTGAACTGAAATCTATTCCTTGGTACAAAGTTATCTCTAGATAAAAAAATATAAAGAGATAGAAAATGAAAATCTTTCTGGTATGTGAAAAATTGGATCACCTACTGTTTGACAGTGATAGACTTGTTTTTTTGGCAACTGCGTGTATATTTTTGTCTATCCAGCTATGACACAATGTTTTCAAATTGCCCTCTAAAATATTGCTGTCCCCATTTTGAATGAACAGCGAGTCTGAATTACAAATCTGCTCGTATCTTGCAAAACTCTTTGACTGAGTACTTACAAGGATGAATTCCATATCTTCAATTTACCTGATTTTGTTTGTTTATTAATAGCATACACATCTTCCATATTTTAATGTTTTACTTTTCAAGGTACTCATGTAAGTGACACTGCAGTCAAAAGAAGATTTTGATTTTTATAATACAAGATGAAAACATTTTTTGATTTGCATTCGTTATTATGCTTGGAGAGGCAAAATAGTATTTCTTCGGATTACAATAACACAGTTGGTATATAATTACATATTACATGAACACATACTGTATTTAATTCTAGTGGAGTTCAAGGTAAATGCTTGGAGTGAACTCCCCAGGAAATATGAAGCTATAAATAATTACTTTGGCCCTACCTTACCTTATAATATTTAAATGGGCACTTTCATAACTATTTAGCTCTAACACTGATGACATGCTAGAGCCTATCATGTCAGTTGCCCTCAGAAACAGGGACGGTACAAAGTCTAGAAAGGTAGTGTATGTGTTTTTGAAAGGAAACCTCTGCATCAGGCTTTTTTGTTTATATTTTAATCAGTATTTGCATGTTC
Source organism: Gymnorhina tibicen (assembly GCA_013399875.1). Lineage (NCBI taxonomy): Eukaryota > Metazoa > Chordata > Aves > Passeriformes > Artamidae > Gymnorhina > Gymnorhina tibicen. Next base: position 924,255 of record VXAZ01001047.1, on the reverse strand, counting down.
ATATATTTAGATTTTAGCTATACTATCTACCAAGCACATATTTCAAATGTGCATGTAACAGATATCAATCTGTTCTGTTTTGGCACAATTCACAAAACAATTTACATAATGAAAATTATGGATGACATAGTTGTGTGTATCTAGGCATTTTAATTTTAATAATAAAATCTGAAAAGCTAGCAGTCCAAAACTTGCAGAAACCACATTGCTGTAACTGAGGGAAAAGGAAAACCAGTTGTTTACAACAGAAAGTCTTAACAATCCACTTTTTTGCCTAAGGTCTCTTTCCACTGCAACTTACTGTAACTCACATCTAAGGTCATTATTTCTTAATTAGATATTTAAATGGCATATTGATGACACTCTCTGAAAGATTTCTCTCTTTTTCAGTTATTACTAATTTCTTGCAATTATTGCAATTACATCTGTAGAAGGAATATAAAATTACATGTAATGGTCTGCTACAAAAAGTGCTACAAAGTCTCTAGGTGCTTCATGGTAGCAATTTCACTGAAAGCTTGGGAAAATTGTATTTTTTATCATAAAGAGGTGATATATCAGTGTGGCTCACATTCTGATCTTACCAGCTGTTGTGCTTGTAGTCATTCCTGTTCTGTGTGTCTGTCTTGTTTCTGTGTCCCCGTTGCTGAGAATGTCCCTGCTCATCTGTGCCCCCTCATGCACAAAAGTGGTGTGTTTTACGAGGTAGTTTCCTTGAGCAGCTTATGCAGACAGGTCATTTAAGAAAGCAGGAAAGAAAGTAAGTGGATTGGGCCAGGAAAGGACCATTTCCTCTCTCCTGAGCAGCTTGATTTCTGTTTGCAGCTCATTTTGTGGGGTGGACTTGCACCTCCTTCAGTGCTGAAACCTCCATCTCGTGGTGCAACTTCCAAATTGCTCATGGAAATCAGCAGCTGAGGGCATGAGGAGGCGGTACCCCTTTCTCTCTCTTGGTGGAGGTAGTTGTAGCCCTCTTCACAGAAGTATCAGGCCTAGTCAGCTTTGCGTGACTGTGTGGAGTTCAGTATGATAAATTCCCTTCTGCTGCTGGGAAGGTGGAAGCTGTTGGTATCTTCAGTTTCTCCTCCTGTTGCCCATGGTATTTCTGCCATTTGTGTTGATCTGTATTACACTAAATTGCTTTGATGAATAGTGAATATGATGTAGATGTTTTGCAGATCCCTCTAGAGTAAATGTCTGCTACCATGCTAACCTGAAAGGAAGATGGTCTTGAATTCAAGATGATACCTCACAAAAAGAAATATGTTTATACAAAAAAAGTTTATTGCATACCTGTATTAAATATATAATTAGGATAGAAACTTTTCACTAAGTATTTGCCTGTAAGAAACAATTTTTTCTCTTATACTTTAATACTATTGTTTTTCAGCTTTGTACATACCTTCATGATTTCTGCCACCATTACTGTCTTTACAATGCTACTTCTTTCTCATTTTTAGAATCTTCACTGCGTGAACTCACTTCTTTGAATTTCAGTTCTATCCCTGGGACTTCAAGTACAGAACTTGTGAAACCCTTAGCTATAGGATCTGAATTTCTCTGATGGTGTGCTGTCTTTTTCAATGACAAAGCAATCCTGAACTGGGCTTCTTTACTTTTCCTGTACAGATTAGAACATGATCCTCTGCCAAGAGTAATTTTGAGAGAAAAAAAATTTATAGCGTTCAAAGAGTCTTTAAAGGACTTTTCTCATTAGTACATCAAATACCTGCAGTTATGACATCATTTGTGGCATGACTCAAAAACCCGTATTCCTTTCTCAGGCTGTATTTTTCATTGCTGTTCTTTAATGCTGTTAGAATGGCTCTAGGAGAAGCACGTGTCCAATGAACAGCATGCATCATGTCCTAATCCAAGAAATGCTTGGCCAATCCTTCATGAAGTTTGCTGACATATGACACCTAAGAATTACTCCTGTAAATAGTTGTTTCTTTGGCTTTATTCTGCTATTCAGAATTACATACACTGGCAATTTCATACTATATTCTAATATTGCCAGTTGCAATGTAACACATATTTTTAATTTCCCTGTTTTTATGATGATGGATTTTGTGCCTGTTGCTTCAATGGTGCTATTTGATGATGTCAAAGTAAGCTGACATCTAAATCTGCTTTGTCCACTTGGCTTTTCTCGTAATTCTGTCACATGCAGTTCTCATGCAGGGAGGTTTTTCAGTGGAGTCAGAAGGTACATGTTGGTAAAGTTCTTTGCCATAGGCAAAAATCATTGTGGCACATTGTTTGTACACACTGAGCACTACTGGCCTGGAAATCTTGCTGTGCAGTGTTTTGTGTTCATGCTACTTTGTGAGCTCTCAATTTTTGAAAAATGCTGTTTAAGTGCATGTAAATTCTACAGCTATTTTTTCTGGGTCATGAAAACTTCTTCTTTCAAGGCTGCTGAATTACTTCTGCATCAAGTCAGAAGAAAATAGTTTGTTTTGATTGTTTCCATTCTTGCACATTTGCCTCCCTTAGGTTATTTCCTTCCAGCCTCACAAATTTGAACTTTTTCTGCACAGTGCCACCATGAGTTTAAAATTTGCATCAGACCTTCTCCTTATACATTTTGATACAATTCCTTTTGCTCTTGTACATCTCATCTTGCGAAAATTTGCTATTTCACAGTTTGTTTACAAGACTTAGTAAGACTCATAAAACTTGCCAGAAATCACTGTGCAATTCTCTAAACTCTAGTATACCACACAACTTGCAAGTCAGTGAGAAAAACAGCAGTAATCACATGCTCCAACTGCGTCATCTCGTTAAAACTTTGGGCAGCTCCAGGCATATTTGTGCTCCTCTGTCACTAGGTGGCTTCCCACACTGCGCAGTTCTGTGACTGTTAACCCAAGAGGAAGATCACCAGAATTTAACACAATCACCAGTTTTCAACTTAAACTACTTGGGGGAAAGGCTATGAGTGGAGGGAACCAAGCTTGATTTTGCTTTGTCTATGATCTGTAGCTTCCTGCACTTCAGCTCATTCCTTTCAGTGCCACATTCCTGATTGTTTTGAAGGCTGATTCAGATGATGAGACAGTTTGAACATCCTGGAACCTGATTACAGGTTAGCACAGAGTATCATAAGGCAACTTCCTGCCTCCTCTTTGGCAGATGCTTACTTGCAGAAGTGGTTTTGGATCACACAACAAGCTGCATTTTGTAGTCTGTCTGAGAAGAGATTTGAAGTTGTTTGCAATTTCATATAGCCGTAATTCTGACATCAGTATGCTCTCTGAGGTTGGAGATAAATTCCTCCCTGTTGAGCAGAGCATTCATCTACGTCCCTTCTCTTAACGCCCACATACGTATTTCCTAAGGGAAATCTGGACAAAATACTGAGAAACATTTTATTCATTTCTCAGATTACAGTAAAGACTGAGAAATAAGCTCCTATGTCAGACTTACAATTGATATTGTATTGCCTTTGGTCCCGACTTTTCACATAAAAAAACCCCCAAACTAGAAAAACAAGACAAGCACTAAAGAATCCATTGTTTTTCAAAAATACTGTCTTGCTGAATGTTAGTATGAGAAATGCCTGGGCTTTTATGTACTCATAGTTCTGGGTGGTTTAGTGGCCTGTTTTAAAGTGTTATACAACCTAAGTGTTTAAAGCTAAGTGCCCATGCCTTTACTGCTTATCAGCAGAATCAGGTAACTTTTAGTTGCCTAGTAATAAAACCAACTTATTTTGCTGGCATCAGTATGACTTCTTAAATGCCACTGAAAATGAAAACATCTTGTCAAAAGGTCTGACTGAAGTGTCTCTTGTGCCCTTTCAGGTCAAGGTGGAATTTTTTTTGAGACCTGACAGGGAAATGTGTTAAGGGAGATGTGAAAGTAAGAATCAGATTTGGGAAATGTCATGTGCTTGAATTTGGTCTTAGACTTGACCTAGAGAGAATTTTAATGGAAAAAGAGCTCTCCATGACCAAGATGTATGGGCTTCAAAAAAAAAAATTATTTTGCATTACCTATCAAGTACACAAAGGCATGTGTTTATGATAAACTCATTGACATGTATGAATTTGTAAGATTTGAGAAATAGGGAGGAATAGGGCATGTAAACTGTGATCATCAGTATGGAACATAAGAGCAAAATCACTGAAGAAAAGGTTCTTTTAAAAAAATCCAAGCAAATAATAAATGAAAAGTTAAATATTAAGATTGTGCTTGGAAAGGTAATAGGTGGCATAAAATCCAATTTACATGTTCCAAATTTATTAATATTATTTCAAATGTTTTGTATAGGATAGTATCTTTCTTTATATGGCTTATTTATATGGGAAAGAAAAGAAAAACAACACTCTTTAATTCTGATATTTATGCTAAAGTTCAAATAAGCTGTGAGTTTTTAACATGTTAACCTACAAGACCCTTACTTCTTAGATAATTTACATAGTCTCTGTTATTTCTTTATCTGTTAAAGTTATTGAAGAATCTCAAAATTTGCATATTTTCTGTATTATTATTCTTGATTGTCATTCTTGAAAAAGATCAAATTCCTGATTGCAAAAACAAGTTACACTGAACTGAGTAATAGTTTTATTTGTGCTTCAGATACTAAAAAAAAATGTAAGATGCTTAGATCAGATGTCTTGTGTTCCTCCTCCTTTTGCTTTTACTACAAGATGCATGTTAGAAGAGTTAGTGTTTACACCAAGAATAAATAAGTTTAAAAGAGGCACTTGAAGGGTCCCCTATCCCCAGTTGTGCAATTTAGGCAATACACGGTAAATTTTTGTGGATAAAATTTTTTTTCAACAGGGAGTCTTAACAAAAACCTGTTAAAATATTTGCTTTAAATTTTCTTTTGACTAGTTGTTCTAGTTTTTTTTTTTTTCCACTGTACCAAGATGAATCGTATCTAATAAAGCACATGTGTTTTTTTATCTGCTAGTACAAATGAGATTGAATTCCTGAGTTTCAGGTCCCTTCAGAATCATCTATTTCTGGGCAAGTTGCTGCTTTAGAAACTGAGGTCCCTTCAGAATCATCTATTTCTGGGCAAGTTGCTGCTTTAGAAACTGAGGGTACTCAGCAGAGCACAAAAAATTCTGAGGTGTTTCTGGACTCCTTTGGTGCAGAGCTCTGTGCAGCAATACTTCACTAAATGGGGGGACTTGCAAAGTCAGGGCACACAAAAGGTAATTACTTTCTCTATCAACTGGATACCAATTATGGGAGGGTGTGGAAAACCATGTCTGTTTTGGGTTTTTACCTAGAAGATGTTTGGGTTTTTTTTCAAGTAGAGAAATACAAATACGGAAGTGTACGGAAGATTTGAGAAGTGTCTGGAGTTGGTGCCACCCCAACTATTAATAGCTGTGTTTGGGATTAACTGAACTGGATAATTCCCTGACCAGAGAAGATCTTTCTCATGTTCCTTCTCTATTTACAGGGATCACCCATTAGTTCCCTTGTTCAAGTTGTAAACTTTGTTTTCCTTAAGATCAGACTCAGTTGAGAGGAAGAAAAAAAGCTGATAAAATAAGATCTTAGATCCATATTTAGACTATAACAAAAAGTAGTTGTATCACTTCTTTCAGTGTGCTAGTTCTGCTGAGGAGTGTGGAGTGAGGCTTGTACAAGTGTTCTGTATTCCCTTCTGCTCTGACGTATAGCAAGATGTACAGAAGGCTTCAGTCAAGTGCTCACCAACTACTATGTCTAGAAAATTAAGGTCAGATGTTTCTTTCTATCCCTATGAAGTGTATTGGTAAATAAAACTCCCCAAAGTGAAAGTTTACATCAGTATGTCAGGTGTTCAGTGGAGCTCCTGACTCGTGTTTGCATAAACCATCTTTCCAAACATGATAAGTCTATATGGAATGAGCCTGAATTTGACAGTTATAGTCAGCAGTGTAGCATTAAGTCATGTATATCATCACGTGGAGGAGACAGGTCTTTAGACCTCTGTTTAATCTGTTCTTTTTCCTTTGGCTTATTTACATCTTCAGGGACTCATCTTGTCCTGTATAGCAAGAATGTGAATCCAAAAGAAATAGTCCTGGCATGATGAAAGTGGAACTTCATGTGTGATTCTCGTTAATGTCCTTTCTTACAGACACAACTGCAAGTCTGAAAGCTGGTGCTTTCCTGTTTGCATATCATTCTCAAGGAACCAAGAAACCAGACTGCCTGTTGGTGGGACTGTGTCAGTGTTACTTAAAACAGGCTTTATCCTTACAAATGGAGTTTAGTTGTCTGACTTTTTTGAGGCAGAGAGAAATTTCCTCTGATGTTGCCATATTTGGTTTTGACTTCAGGATAAAGAATGGTTGCTCTTGGAGGGGTGGTGGTAAATGAAAATTCAATTTTTAAATTTTTTACCTCTTTTGATGATTTATTGTAATGATTTATTCCTCTTTTCAGATTTACTGTTGGTTGCCCATTTTTAGGAAGATTTTTAGTCTCTACATAGGAGTGGTTGGGGACTCTTAAGTCTTTACTCTGAATCTTGAATATGCTAAAGGAAAGTGAAGAAAGAAGCCTAAAAGAATGTGTTGTGCTACTAAGAATGTGGTTAACAGCTTTGCTCCTGAAACTTAATATCACTGACACCATGATATATATTTAGGTAAAACACAAAAGTGACTGTGAGATTAGGCCTAAAATATGAAACTCTGTGCCATACATCTCCCTACCTTCAGTTCAAAATGGGCAAAGCACATTTTTAAGGCTTGTTTTTGCAAAAAAAGTGCATGATAAACGTGAGCCAGCAAAGGTGGCTGACAGCCTCCCAGGCTGCACTCAGCAGAGTGTCTCCAGAGGGTGGAGGGAGATGATCCTTCTGCCCTGCCCAGCCGTGTTGGGACACACCTGGAGTACTGGGTCAAGGTCGGGGCTCTCTGATAAGAGAGAGATAAAGAGACCCTGGAGCAGGCCCAGTGAAAGGGCTGTGAAGGGAGTTTTTTCAGTGTGTGTGTGTGTGTGTGCCTAACGAGGACAGGGCCAGGCTGTTCTTAGTAGTCTTCAGGGACAGACCAAGAGGTAGTGGGCACAAATTGAAATACAAGAAATTTTATTTAAATGTAAGAAAAAACATCTTTTACTGTGGAGGTGATTGAATGCTGGCAGAGGTTGCCCAGAGCTTGTGGAGTGTCCATCCTTAGTAACAGTCAAAAGCCATCTGGACCTGCTCTAGTTGCTCCTGCTTGGAGCAGTGAGGACTTGCATTAGATGGTCTCCAGAGGTCCCTTCCCACCTCAGCCACTCTGTGATTCTGTGATATCTTAAATAAATATAAACAGCAACAGAAGAACTCACAAGGATTTAGATACAAACACTATGGATAATAATGGACTTGCTTAATGCTGGTGGAGACCCGTACTCCAGAGGTAGATGTTGTGGTTTCACACTTCAGAAAGTAATACCCTAAAGTAAGGGTTTCTTGTCCCATGCAGAATGCATCCTCATTTCCTGACTTAAAAGAATTTCCTGTGCAATCCTGTAGGCCTGGTCAGCCTCAGGAAAGAGGAACTCTTATTTCCAAATTCCTTGCCTGCTGGGCAGAGTGAAATATTCCCACTGGAAATATACACCCCAAGCTTCTGTCTCTGTAACTTAACATGTTCAATTTCATCAGCTTGGTTTACAAGAAGAGCTCAATGCTTTTTAAAGAAAAAATATTTTTTCTGAATTTGTCCTTCAAAACATATGTTTTTATTTTTCTATGTAGAATTTTGGTTTTAGGGTTTATTTTCAACACACTGGATGAGATGTAAGGTTTCAGCTTTTTTTTAGGAGTTTTGTTGATGTCTGTGTGGACTTTGTGAAAAGGAGCTATTAAAGCAAAGGTCAAGTACAAAATTGTCACTCATCACATGCTTATCTAGCTTATTTTTAAACTAATACACAAGTGTCTAAGTATCACATGGTCTTTCTTGCATTGCAGACTGGTGCCAGTCCTGGTGTCTTTTTTGTTTTTAAGAGATAAATGTCTAGTGGTTTTTGTTTTCAGTGACTATGTTTGTGAGTCATGTATGTCTTATAATGTTGCTTTGCTTCTGAAGTTTAATCATTTTGCAGAAGGTAGATGGAGTCTCCACATTTAACTTGGTATTAGGCTGAAAACTGCAGCTGGGGAATGTTTACTGAAGGGTTTGTTTAGTCATTCACATTCCTCTGTTCTAACAGTTTGGTTTAGATCATTTGTTAAAGAGCTTAAAGAAGAACTCCCTTTACTATTGGTGCAGACCTTTTTTTCCCTGCAAGTTAGGGGTTTTAGCTGATTTTTTAAAATTTATTTTTCCTTCCCAAAACTATCTGTCAGTTACTTTTTAAAATTGCAAGTATGGGTAAAATAGTATAGTGATTTATAACTAGTCAAATACATATTTGACATATATTGAACTTTTGTCTTTTACTTTAGGTATATTATAATTCTTCAGTAAAATAGAGTGTAATAACTTTTGAGATCCTGTTTTTATTTTACCATTAAGGATAGTGTAAAGGACAGTTTTCTGCAACAGAGAGAAGATATTAGTAGAGGTTAAACTATTTATGTTAGTATAGAGATCTTTAGGAAAGCTCAGCTGATGTGTTCACCAAGCACACTATAAGGATGGAAATAACCTTTGATTCCAACTAAAGGGTTAGAAATGATGTCTTCTCTGGGCTTGGCCATTTTGCTTGAACAGAAGGAGTAAGATAATGTTGTGCTTGTTGGCTTGTGTCTGCAGTTTGTAGGTTTGCAAGGGCATCTTGCTGTATCTGCAGCTGGTCTCAGAAGTATTTCCTAGACATGTAAAATCCTAATCCAGAATTTTTTTGTGGAAACAGGCAACATACTCCAAGTTTTGAGATATGTGTATGTGAAAGCACCAAACAAGCTTATTTGTTATAGGTTTCTTTCTCCTGTAAATGTTTCACTCACACACTCGGTATACAACCCCTGCATCTGTGCTGAAAGTCAAGCTGTTGCAGACACTTTATAACCAGCTAATATGTAACACAGGCATTCTTTGTGGTTCAGACAGCTGTTGAACTTACTGCAGAGACTATAATGGGAATTTTCATAATGAAACTTAAACTAGGGCCTCTTCTTATGCTGCTGGTTCATTCCAGCAGCTTACGTATTTTGAGTGTTGTTTCCTTGAGTTGGAAGTGAGGACGCACAGTTTGTAGTGTTAAAGTCAAATCTAGGAGTGAAGCCATACCTCTTTATAAAACTAAAGTCAGTTAAACAAAACAGAAAGTTGTTATCACAGAATGGTTTGGGTTGGAAGGGACCTTAGGGATCACCTCGTTGCAACCCCGCTGCCATCCTCAGGAACACCTTCCATTAGACCAGGTTGCTCAAAGGCCTATCCAACCTGGCCTTGAACACCCCAGGGTATGGGGCATCCAGAACTTCCCTGGGCAGTCTGTTCCAGTGCACCACCACCCTCACAGTCAAGAATTTCATCCTCATATCTGATCTAAAACCTACTTTCTTTCAGTTTGATTAATGTATATTCTTTTAAATGGCACTTAATGCTAGTTAGGTCTCGAAGGTAATATTGCTCTACCTATATCCACTTAAAACTCTGGTCTCTGCTGTCCTCCTACTCTTCTTTCTTTAGGCGTTTAGGATTTATGGTGTGTCTTATGTCTATGTGGAATATTTTATGAATGTTGTTGAATATTGTATGCTGAATTATTATGCAAACAATATGAGGAGAAAAGTAAAGTTCCCTTTTGAAGTAAAATTATGAGAGTAATACTATAAATACTTAGTAAATACAGTGACTTTTTAATTTTAGTCTAGAGGAGCTGAATGGCTTTATTTTCCAAAGGGATGAATGCTCCTCTGTGAAGCAAAACATAGAGGCCTATCTCCATCAAGTCTTGTGAGACTGGAAAGTTTGATTCTGTAGTTTGCGTGAACTGCTTTAGACATGAGCACCCACAACAGCTTACTGCACATCTGCTCACTGGGGGACTTTTGTTTGTTGTTTATACAATACATTCAGGTCTGTTCCCCACCGTCCCCCATCCTTTTCTTTTACACGTGATAAAGGTGTGTTTGCAGAAGAGAGTTAAGGATTTTAGTATGAATTCAAGTTAAGTGAATTCAGTTTAAATATGGCCATATGTAACTCATAACAAAACTGATAAATTTAACCTTTTGGGGGTTTTTTTTTGCTAAGATTGTTTGCATTTTGGGTTGGTTGGAACATTTCAGAGGAATATGAAGAAGCACAAATTACTCCTCCATTCAGGGAACTAAATTATGGGCACGTCTGCTCACACTTATACGTGTGGACACACATAAAGCTGGAGGAGAGAAAGTCCTTGGTCTCTAGAAAGGAATAGTGTTATTGTTAGGTTCCAGGGTCTTAGAGAGATGAGATCAGCTGTGGTGCAGCTTGTTCCAGTACTTGACTGCTGTCACTGTAAAATACTTTCTTCAGTCTAATGGTATTTTCGTGTTTTACAACTTGTGTCCATTGCTTCTAATCCTGAGGCCTTGAACCTCCAACAGCCTGGCTGTGCCTTCATTGTATGCTCCCATCAGCTGTTTGTAGACAGCAGTAAGAGCTCCTCATCCCAACAAGGAACAAGCCAGTGTTCTTCACAAGGTTCCTGTTAGCCCATTTTCTCCGGGCTGTTGATGTCCCTCTGAATAGGAAACCTGCCTTCCAGCATGTGGAGTGTTCCCTCCCACCTCCACCTTTGGATTTACTGCAAATATATGACATCCCTTCACCTATGTTGCTAATAAAGTTGGGAAATTGGAGTGTCCCCAGCATCAGTCAGTCCCTGAAGAACACCAGTACTAACCAGCCACCAGTTAGACTTTGCATTGCTCACCACATCCCAGAAGTCCAGCCCATTTTTAACCCACCTTGTTCAATCCATATCACAGAAGTTTGACTTTACAGATTCTAGAGGAGCCTTGCAAGTCAAAAATAATAAAAAAATCAAGACGTACCACATCTCCAGTCTTCCCCATCCCACAGGGTCAGTCACCTCTTTGTAGAATGCGAGGTCATGTCCTTCTTCAGACATGAACTCCTTCAGCCTCTCAAGGAAAATGTCAATTTAACCCTTGTCTGTAAAAGCACATAAACATCTTGTAGTATGATGTCATCAACCATATTTGTGAAAGCATTCCTGCAGGGAAGTAACTGGTTTGTGTTCCTTGGTACGTTGGCTTGTTGGGTCTGTTCAACAGCCCATAGGCACATCATGCAAAACCCCCCATCATCCAAAAGGCTGGGTCTTTTTAAGAACGTCATTGAAGCTGAAAACATAGTTCAAGTCAGCCATTGCAAAGATAATGATGTAGCCAGATGGAGATGTGGAAATATGAAAAAAGCTTCCATTTGAGTATTGACTGAGGCCTGTAAACAACTGAATTGCTGAGCTACTTTGTGTTTTGTCTGTCTATTCCTTTTTATTGTTAAGTCTTGCTTTGGATGACTAGAGCTGCCTCTTGTGTATTTTCCAGCCTGTAATGTCTAGAAGGCTGTTTAGATCCTGAATCCCCAAGAGGTTCTGTGGCCTGTTTTTAATGCTCTGATTTATGCATTAAGTGCTTTAGTCATAGCCTTTCTGATTTTCTTTTAAATGACTGACCATAACTATCTGAGTTGCAATGGAGGTGAAAGGCAAAAAAAAATTATCATCATCTTAAGTCTAAAGCTAGTTGTCCATCTTAGTGCTTTACAAAAAAAAACAAAAGAAAACCTGGCAAATTATGGTTTCTGTCAGAGCTGGCAGCAGTTGAACTGGAGAAGTTTCAGGCTCACCACAGACTTGAGTAGTTAAAGAGGAAATCAAAGCATACAAACACTGGCCAACTAGCTTGGAAGAATGTCAGACCATTGCAGTATCTGGGACATGAGGACACTGCAGGAGAGTTACAAGCGTACAGATCACCAAATGCAAGACAAGAGGAAAAAGTTAAGAAAATGGCAGGGGAAAAAAAACCTGTAAAGTAGAATTAAAGATCTGAGGAATCATTAGAACAGGAGAATTTTAGAGAAGTAAAGGAGAAGTTGATGATCACTGAAAAACTCGAGTTTCCTGTTTTTATGCACTGTCATTAGTTTTAAATTCTGCAAAACATAGTTAAATACATTCAGACAATAACATTACAAAATAATGAAAATAAAATATTTCATAACTGCTTGTTTTCCTATTTATTCAACAGTGAGTACCTTAATTAGCATTTCCTTTAAGAGGTGCATGCGCAGTAAGGAAGTTATGTCCATGGTCTGACTGACTCAGCTCTATAACTGTGCAAAAAGGGGATTAATTTGCTTTTGAAAATCCCTTTGGATATTCTTAAAGGCAAATATAAGGGCCCTGGCTTAAATTTCTATTTTTAAAAGAAATCAGTCCATGGATCTTATAAGAATAACTGTTTAAATCAGTCCACTAAATTGCTTGGGAAATCTGAGATTTAGGATTGGGCAATTAGTGTTGAAATGTGTGGTCTTCTTCCATATTACATTGACAAACTAATACACAGGGAAAGAGTATGTATTTGAAGGATGTATGTGTCTACTGCTGCACAGATACCTTTATTTTCCAGCAAGACTAACCACTTTATTGCAAGACAAAAATTACATTTAGGAGCAACAGCATAGTATTAATTGCAGATAATGCTGAAATCCTTGTCCACGTTGCAGCTTCTAACATTCCTACTGCTACCACAACCAGTAGGACATTTTGGGGCAGAAAGCTTTGTGTTGATGCAATCATTGGGAAGGGATTCTTTCTAGATTACAAGTGGTGAGTTTGTTTTTATTATACATTTATTTCCATTATTTTACCCAGACAATTCAGATCCACTTTCCCACAGACATTTTACAAATGCTTTTTTGGAAATTGGTCTGATGGCAATCTCAGATAAAGTCTAAATTAAGCCTGGTAGTTTTAGTGCTGCTGAAATGTAACATTTTTTTTTCCCCCCAGGATGTTTTGACCAGTACAAAAACAATACCTTTTATCCCAAGAATCTGTGTGGTACCTGCTGTATGTTACAGAATTAACTGCAGCCTAATGTTTCCTGTGAGATTTCACCACTCTAAAAGGGTCTGTCCCAAAAGCCATTCAGGAAGTAAAAACAATAGCTCTTATCACAGGCAGTGGTCTACTTTTCAACCGTGTTTTTATGGAGCTGATTCAGGAGCTGCTAATGCTGTGAAAATGCATGGTAAATGGAGTGGATTGCTTATAGAAGGACACTTGATTCCCTTTACCCTTTTTCCAGTCATGGAGATCTGCTGAGATGCTTCATTCCTGAAACAGAACCTTAGATGTGCTCATTGCACACACCCGTACCCCTAAAAATCACAATTTTAATTTAATCTATAGTATTTCATCAAAAACTTTGAAAGCTCGATTTTTAAAAGCTCTTGAAATTGTTCATTACTCACCCAATTATGTTTTGCAGTACATTCTGTGTAAGTTTTGCTAAGTCATCTGCCCCCCAGTAGAAAATATTTTAAATATAACTATACTATTTATTGCTTTAAATACTAAGGCAGTTGTCAAGTCAACAGCCTTCTGAAACTTTATAAATTAAAGCAAGTCTCCAAGAATCCTGTCCTCATAGATTGTTTTTCAACCACTGCCGTTCATTAGGAGGGATCTGAGAGTAATAGTTCCTCATGCATGTCGGCTGTTCTACCACTTCGTCTCTGGGATTAGAACCCAGAAATCTGTGAACAGATTTCTAAGAACGTGTCTTTTTTATCTGAGATTCTTCTGCCGTAGCTTTTCATTTCTAACCCCTTCATTATTACTATTTTACTGAGACCAGGAGTCATCATCTTCTAAATATTGTTGCTCTTTATGAAGTGCCAAAGGGATTGATGACTTGTAGTTACAATGCCATGGCATTTGCTGCTCTGTGCAACCACAGAACCTAATTTATCTCCCTGTGCTGTTTCGGCTGAGTCGCTTTGGTGATAATTAATGCCTGTCATGATCTGCCCCCAAATCTGAGTGCTACATAGCCAAGCAGCTCTTTGGAAATACTTCTAAAATAAGTTATGTCTCTGTGACTCATAGGGCTTTAGTTTGAATTGTAGAGAAAAAAACCATTGCAGTTTCCAGTAAGCATCAAGCACTGCACTGTTTTGTGTCAGGATGGGGAACACAGATACATGCACCTTAGTGATGGGACGTTTTATCTTGTAATATCAACTTAGAATGCCTCAATACATTAATTCAGTTGCAAAGCTGTGTGGCCAGAATAATTAATCAAGAAGTTCTTTAGACAAACGCTGAAAAGTGGCAGTGATGCACTTGATGTTAAATCACTGGCATTGAAGTGAGCAAGGTGAATGTAGATGATATAACTACGCAGCTGTGACCTGTGAATCACCTCCACTTGACTGTAGGAATTCAGTTTCAGAAAATGCAAATATTTAAAGTACGAAATTAAATCATGTTATGGCTTATCAAACCAACAGAGCTGCCTTCTCTCCAAATTCCTTTTGATTAGCAACTAGTGAGACATAACCAAATAAAACACTGGCTTCAAAGATCTTTAGAAAAACAAAATTGTAATGCACTTTCTTGCCATTTTGCTGAGCGTGGCATGAGTAGCAGAATTAAAGACAGCATCCCATGGTTGCATCCTGCTTTGAGAAAAATGTGTGTATCCCATGTGTTGTAAAGTATTGCTTGAAGGGTCATACTATTGCCTGCTAAAAATCTTTTGAAAGACTTTTTAGGCTGGCATTGCACTTTCAGACGAGAATTTTTATCGCAGCATATCTCTAAAATACTTGGCTACAAAGGTAAGTTCAGACAAGTCCTGTTCTTATCATACCAAAAATGTTGTAACCTCGAGTGCATGTGTGTACCTGTGGTTGGTGTCCAAGCTCAGTCTGAACAAGCTGGGATACCAAAAACAGTATTTCTGTAAAAATATGGTTTGCTGCTTAGACTAATTAGCCTTTATGAGAAATAGCTTGCCACTCTTTCAAAAGTATTTTAAATCCCGAATATTTTTAAAGTGAAAACAACCTCCCATGCCCCAAGTATTTGTCAGGAAATTATATTCCCTTTCATTGTGGGTTGAAAAGCTTTGTTGTAAAATGTGCAAACTTCAAGCAAAAGAACAGTTTCCTGAAAACAAGTCAGGCCTATTAGGCATGCCCTTTTTTTTTTTAAACTTTCCCGTGAACTACTTTTTTTTCCCCCTGATCCATTACAGTTATTCTTGACAGAATTTAGATATTTTGGAAGTACAAAGTAGACTTCATAGTGGTAGAATGCTAAGAAGTAGTATTGGCATTTAATTCTATAAATATAGTATGATAAATAACTGTAAGTATAGTATAAATGTTGTTGTTAGGTTTTCAGAACTTCGTATTCTAATCAGAAAAATGTTTGTAGAATTCTACTAGCTTTTGTTTAGTAACTTGTGACCAGTATCCATCTCCTCTTCACCTGCTGGAAGTATGTATTTTGGGTGTTTCTTTTGCTCAGTCAAGCCTGCAAAGAGAGTTTTCCTCTTTATTCACACTACAGAGCATTTTTCTCAAAATTTTATTTGATAGAAACTCTAAAAGTATCTTATAAAAGCATAAATCTCTTCTCTAAGCTGTATTTTGAAGCAAGCAAATTATGTTCCCCTTTCAGGAAAACCACAATTTTAATACAAAATATTCTTGGGCTGGAGCTATTGAGACCACCTGAGGAAGACTGATGGTAGGTGCAGAGAGATGGTGTGGGAGACAGTGATGAGCAATCTTTCCATGTTTGTACTGCTGTAATGTTCCAGTGGTGTCAGGGGCACTGAAATACTGGCAGTTTTTTGTGTTTTTTTTTAAATAGGGCGAACTTCATAAAATCTAGAGAATGTATAGCTAGTCAGATCTCATAAGGGCAACTATTAGTGTTTAGTCTGAATTGTGATTAAAGATTTTATGCAAATTTCCAATTTGGTAGACCACCTCGGGAGCAAGCAGGAGCTTACTGGATTATCCCAGATACTGAGGGAACACTTCCCTGAGACTAACCACCTGCAGAGCAGCAGAGGTCTTCTATCACATGACGCTGTTGCAGCCTTCAGCTCTCCCATCTTGCTCACAGATGTGTGGTCTTGATCAGTCACATTCAATTTGAGTGACACGCGCACTAATGGCTCATCACAGTCTGTAATTGAGCTGTTTTCTGATCCTTGAATGAAAGGTATTTTTCACTTCTCATATCTGAGGGTGGAATCTTGTCTTCACTAAACTTAGTGGCACGAGTCCTGTTAAGAGGAACCAGGACTTTGTTCCTCATGTCTGTTCTCGTGCTCCTCTGCTGCTGAAATCCACTGATTAGTCCCACTGAAGGAAAGTCTTTATTTGTCTGCTGTGTCATAAGCATTCTTACTCATAATTAGTTCCGTCTGTAAGGAGTAGCCTTTCATGTTAAGTATGTGCTTTATGAGGAATATCACTGGTTTGAAAATGAAGAGTCTGGTTAATATAATGCACAACATGAGCACATACTAGCTAAACATTGTGAAGACCACTTATTACCTATGTCGACAAGAAAATTTTAGGCACTTTACCAAAATGTTGATGATACTCAGTTTGGTAATGTTTGAAAAGTTTTTTAATTAGCCACATGGTAGTAATTTATCTTTGGATAATATTTTATCTTGCTGTGAATAGTTCTGTGTATTGGGCACATAGCTGATTAAAGGTTAATAATTCAAAGCAAAAGGTTAATAATTCAAAGTACCTTAATCAGTTTAGTATGTTGGAAAACCAGGACTCAGTATTTTTTGTTCTGGAATCACTATAAAATTTATCCAAAACATACTGGCAGTTACAAACACAGTGATCATTAATTACTGTTTTCTAAAAAAGTCTGTGATTTCTTTGAACAAAAAAAGCTTTGACCTGTATTAATACAAACTAACATTTACAAACCAGCTATTAATGCTTGAAGAAGGCTCCCAGTTTAACACAAAGCAAATACTCCTTTGCAACTACTGGCCTGTTGGCTGTTTAGTCCTATGTATTTGAGCTACAGCTGTGGTAAAGGCTGGTTTTTAAGGAGATGCTGGTTTTAGGTGATCCACTTGGTGGTGGATGCCACTTAGTAAGAGGCAGTGCTCAGATTCTCAGAGTTCCCAAAAGCCTTTTTCCACTTGATTGTCTGTGGTCTGAGTATGTGGCAGCATGGACATATGAGTAATTTGTTATGCTGGAAACTTGGAGTGGAGGCTGGCATACTAGGGAAGAAACCACTGCAGATCCTTGATTATGGTTTGGTTTAAATTTCTATTTTCAAGAATTGTTAATTCTTATATCTGTGAAAAGTTCAGCATTTTTACAAGTAGTTTAAATCTGCATCGTTTTGTTGGTCGGCTGTAGCCCAGAAGATTTTTACCTTTCCATGTTGGTGTTAACAAATACGGTACAAATACGATATAGAAGTTTTGTCTCTTTTGGTTTCCTTTCTAAAACTGATCCTTTTTAATGTTACATCTAAGTCTGTCTCTTTCTGGTTTTGTTATATAATCTCTTTAAGTACCAAAAAAGGGAAAAACTAAGTTACTTAGACATGCCCAGTACTTCTTTTTTTATTGTAGGAATAAGTTAATTACCACAGCAAAACTTGGAAAAAGTCTGCCTCCAAATTTCAGCTTTCAGCTCCTACCCCAAAATAAATCAACAAACCCCCTGAAATTGTACTTAAAGACCATAGTAATAAATGTCTTGGAAACAATACCACATAATACTGTGAATATTTGGAAAATAATATAATATTGTGAAAGTATTGGAAAATATTATAATAATACTGTGAATATCTGGAAAATACCTTCCCCTTCTTTATTTGTGCTTCTTTCTCCACATTTCCATGCTCTCTTTGTGACAGAGTTTACTGAAGTTCCGTAGAAGAGCTGCTGTTACTGCAGTTTTTCAGGTAGCCCAGTCTTGTAGGACGGGAGCATTGATTGAAGATGTGAAAATTATGCTCAAGGTTTGGAGATTAATAATTTCAGTATTTGGCACTGTTGCATAGTACTTAACACTCCTAGTGTTTACTATTCTTGCTGTAAAGCTTTTCTAGTACAGCTACCCAAATACAGGGCAAAATACATAGTACGGAATGTATAGGATTTATACATAAATTATAAGGAGAAGGGAGAAAGAGGTAACATGGTGTGTTTTATAGATGTACTATATATGATAAGGGACTATAAAAATTCTATGTAGATAGTATAAATAAACCGTTTTACTGAACATCAATACCAGTTTAGATTTTGGATCTATTTAGATCTATTACACAGGAGTAAGTTTAGAAGTTTGTTTTAAATAACTTACTAATATTACAGTTTTTGTCAATCTTATGATGAATTGACACACCTGAGGGTCTACAAAAAGCATTGTTTTCATTCAAGGTTACAGTTCAAGGCAAGAAAAGATTTGTGATAAAGTTCTTTGTTGAAAGTCTTGCACCAAACTTGTAGTATGCCAGAATTTGTAGATTTAAGAAAATTATAAAAGCTCTTGGTGGGTGTTACTGTGGTTTTTTTTTTCCCCCAAATCTGAGTTTGTATTTGAGTTCAATATATTTACTTTATCCCAAGAGAAGAATCTTGATGTATCCCTTTGTAACTGATGGCTGACAGAATCTTCTGTGGGTGAAAGACCCAGTGTTGAAGTAACCCAGTGTTCAAGGGGTAGGATTTTTGTAGTAAAACCTCTTCTTGATGACCCGAGAAGTTTCACAAAATAGCTGGTAGTTCTATTTTCTTGGAGAAAACAAAGGTTAGTATAGTACAAAGGGTAGTACATAATATCACACCTTTGGTGTTTTGGTTCCAAAAGGGCAGACATACTCGCTCTGAAACTGATTTTATGTTTCCTTGACTGATCCATGATGCTTTTTCTTTTTGTTTAGCTGTGTGGAAAAAGGCTGGTTTAGCTGAATGAATGATGTGGAGGGAGAGGAGTGTGACAGTTGGATGTCTGGATGGGAGCCTGCTTAGAAATGAAGTGTTGGGTTGACTGGAGAGTTGTGCTTTAAAAACAAACTAACAAAAAAGAAAATCAGGAAAAGAAAAAAAAGGAGACATGCTTTGTGTAAGGGGAACATGGAGAGAAAGAAGTACCCATGGGCTTTGAGGGAAAGCCATTCGTGGCAAACTTTAGATGACAGTAACCTCGAAGAAAAACATTTTAATTTGCTACATAGGTTACACAAAGAATAAACCAATTATCTGCTTACACTTTCTTGATTTCAAGTGCTACCTTTTACACATGCTTCAGATCCTGTGCAATGAAAGGCTTTTGATTTTTAGAAGAAAGGTGGATCACTTATTTGGAACAGGTTGTAAAGATTCAGATTTAGGGATTTTTTCTATTTTTAATAGCCAGTTGGATATTTTACTGGCAACCTTTTTCATATACAGTTGTAGTTAATGGAACAGTCTGATTGCTGCTGTTAAGCAGTGTATTTTAGTTCTGAGGTGAATGCTAAAATCTGATGTTTTGGTCTGATAGGCACAACAAATAATATACATACCCTGTCTAGCAGAGAGAGTCACAAACTACCTAGATGTTCTCTTGCAGAAATTAAGATTCTGTTGAATGGAGAAGTCTCAGGGCTGAGGGGATGTGCAGTGGCAGGAGGGCACCCGAGCAAACGTTCTGGGCAACGTTCTGCCCTTCCTGAGCCCCCGCTTATCCAAATGAAGCAGAACTAACATGTGAGGGAAGTCTTTGTGAAGGAAAACCTTTAGAGTTTGCAAAGCAGTAATCACCTAGTCAAGGAGATGCCAGACATAGTAATAGAAAACAAGATATATCCAAGTAGTAAACACAGGCTTGTAGCTGGTGACTTCATTGGAACCCAACCAGTGCTATCTTTGCCTTTTCACTATTGTTTTGAAAGTTCTATGGTATTAGTTCCAGCTATGCTGTAGTTGGAACGTTCGCCTTTTCTGGTACCCAAATGTTTTTGTGTCCTGTTTAATACCTTTATTGATGGTCTGGATGAGGGAATCCTCAAAAAGTCTGCAGTTAGGCTAAGTTGGGCTGGGGTGTAGATCTGTTGAAGGGTAGGAAAGATCTGCAGAGGGAGCTGAACAGGCTGGATTGATGGGTCAAGGCCAACAGTATGAATTTCAAAGAGGCCAAATGCTGGGTACTGCAGTTGGATCACAACAACCCCTTGCAGTGCTACAGGCTGGGCGAAGAGTGGACAGAACACTGTCTGGTGGAAAAGCACCTGGGGGTGCTGGTTGGCAGTGGCTGAACATGAGCCAACATGTGCCCAGGTGGCCAAGAAGGCCAATGACCCTGGCCTGGATCAGCAATAGTGTGGCCAGCAGGACCAGGGCAGTGATTGTCCCCCTGTACTCGGCACTGGTGAGGCTGCACCTTGAATCCTGTGTTCAGCTGTGGGCCTCTCACTTCAAGAAGGATATTGAGGTGCTGGACCATGTCCGGAGAAGGGCAACAGAACTGGGGAAGGGTCTGGAGCACAAGTCTGATGAGGAGCGGCTGAGGGAGCTGGAGGTGTTTAGCCTGGAGAAAAGGAGGCTCTGGGGGGACCTTATCATTCTGTATAGCTGCCTGAAAGGAGGTTGTGGCAAGGTGGGGGTCTCTTCTGCCAGGCAACCAGCGACAGGACAAGAGGAAATGGCCTCAAGCTGTGCCAGGGGAGGTTTAAGTTGAACATCAGGAAAAACTTCTTCACTGAAAGGGCAGCCAGGCATTGAAACAGGCTGCTCTGGGAAGTGGTAGAGTCACCATTCTTGGAAGTGTTCAAGAAATGACTGAACGGGGCACTTGGCACTGTGGTTTATTTGATGCAGTGGTGATTGGTCAAACATTGGACTTGATCTTGGACGTCTTTTCCAGCCTTAAAAATTCTATGACTTTTTTGAAGCAGTGGCCTTTTTGTTCTGAAAATGGACAGAATTTATGGTATTCTAGGAAGCATGAACAATAGAAATGTTTATAATGATTTTTTGGGGGTCTATGGGATTTGTAGAGCTTAGGTTTAAATGCTTTATCCTATAAAAAGCTTGAGCAATATCAGCTTTAAAAAGGGGAGAAAGGAAAAAAAAGCACGACAAGCTTACAATGAGAGGTAGTTTTTGTTTGTTTTGGAATTTCCATCCTTGCAATCTGAATTAGTCTGCCTTTAGTATATTGTCAGGTAAATTAAAAGCAATCACATTATTCCTTCATTTTCTTGTAGGAGTTTTCATTAGCTCCTCAGTCGTTTGTGCCAAACTGTCTTTCTGGTTGGTGATTCTGTCTTCATTATGTTATTTGTTCTATTTATTCAAGCCAAAGAAAAGTTGGAAAAATTAATTGAAATGTCTTTTCATGTATACACATGAAAATCTTTTAAAAATCTACTTTCAGCCTTTCAGGACTTTTTCCCTGTATTTTCTTGTTGGGGCTGGATTTTTCATGTAATAGAGGGATCGGAAACCTGGAGATTCATCTTTAGTAATGAACAATGATTAACCCTATTATACCTTTCCAAAAAATATTTAAATTCCCACTCTTGAGTTTTGTGTGTGGTTCCCACTGATTGTTTTTCAACCTTTCATGTAGATGTGAAAGATACTTTAAGAAGTTAGGACAGCAAAATGTTTTTCAAACTATTCAATTGATTTTAAAACAGAATACTACTATTTTCTGGTCATAGATATAAAAACTCATTTTTCCAGTTGTACTTAATAAATATAACTGTGCATATAAAGACCTTCCTGGCTAGTTACTGAGTATTTTCATTTTCTGAACAGGTGTCTCAATGCATGTACCTACTGTAAAACCAAGCATGCCAGAGGAGATCTAGCAAGTTATCCAATTGAAGAACTGGTGGACAGAGCCAAACAGTCTTTTCAAGGTAAGGAGTTTTATCCCTACAATAAAAGTGAGCCACTGAAGTGTATCTGGGCTTACCTTCAAACATAATGATTGGGATGCAATATGACTCTGATGCTCTTAATAGTCATAGCTGTGCCTTGTGGTGCCTTTGTGGTAGAAACCCATGCTTTTGTTATGGTGTGCACCATTATTTGCAAAATGTAGTCTTTTAAGGAATATTTTATTTTGATTTTAGGATTGTTCAAATGAAGTTCTATGCGTGCATTTTTTTTGAGATGATGTGGAAATGGGAAAATTTGGTCATTTTACTCTGTCTCTGGTTTCTTAGAGAAAATGACAGAAACCTTTTTTCATTCAACTATAAAGTAAATTTCATGAGCCTCACGAGGATTCTTAAAACCCTGTTTAGGGATACATTGCTTTTTCTGGTAATGAATTTGCTGGAGAAGTTCTGGGATGTTTCTGAGAGCCAAACAAAGCTTATCGGTTTCACGTTCAATAGGATATTTGTAACATCACACGGATTCAATCAAATATTAAGTTTTTCCTGCAGTACACTCTCTGTGCCAGTATCTGCCTAAAACTCTTGTATGTCTGGTAGTTATGATAGCTTTATTGCATCTTAGTATTTGTTCTTTATAGGTAAATTTTACCTGTGTTTCAAAAATACAGATTTCCAAATTATGCCAGTATTCATTGTGAAGGCACAGGTGGTATTTGTTCTGTTTGTGTGCCATCTTGAAGGATTAAAATGTATATTAAAAATAATCTGGTAATTCTGGTGCAGCAGCTCCTTCCATCTTTGTATGAAATACTTTGAATCAAAAGTAGAGCAATAAATGCAACATTTGATGTCACATCCTCTGTAGATGTACAGACAGCAAATCCATTGGGCTTCACTTATGGCTCCGAGAGTTGCAACCGTTCTAGTAAGACGTCTCCGAAGATTAAAAGTGTTTTTAAATCTATCCTTATTTAGGGGTCCATAATGAACCTTATTTGGGCCGGTGATGAACTTTTGTCTATTCCTATCAGTAGTATGCAAGGAAGAGTCCTTTTCCTAATCAAAGCCCTTGTTCACAAACTCTAAGTTCTACATTATACTCACAGAAAGTTCTCACTTAAGGTTGCAAATGCCCTTTTCTTTCACTTTTTTAAAAGCCAAGCACCTCTCTTTTCTTCTGTGAAGCTCATCTGTGATTGCCACTAAATTTTTCCTATTGCTTAGGTTTGTAGAATTCATGCTCTCATTGCTGTGAATCAGATTGTCTGTTAGGATTGTCTGACAGGAATTCTGTAGTGTCAGATTTCTTGGTTTAGTAGGATAAGTTTCTAAAACCTGTATATATATTATGAAATGATCACTGACTGAAATAGAGGATGCATAAATATATTTGTTATTTTGGTGGAGAAGCAGTTCAGGAAACGTGTTTCAGAAAACTAGAAGTTTTCAGTAATTTAAGACAGATGATTTTGAAATTGGCAGGTAGTTACTGAGCAGGAGAGAAGCTGCCATTTATAAGCAGCATAAGAAGTGTTACTCAGCACTATATAGCTGTTCTAAAGAAGCTTTGGGCTCTTCTTCAAGGAAGTGTGACAAAGATAAGATGGGCAATAAGTCAGGATTAGGACCTTGCATAAGTTAACTATCTAAATTTTATTTAGATTTATGGGATATGTGGAAAGAAAAAAACCCCAGACTTGTCTGTCCTGTTACAATTGTTCTTATACACCATCAATTCCACATTATATTAGCATAAAGATGTATTTGCTTGGCATAATGAGAAAGAAAAATCGAGTTTTGTTTGTCTTTGCAGGCAATGAATGTGAAATTTTGGAAAGTATTTTGAACTTAAGTATCGTATGTTTGGATTGAAATACCAGTAATTCAATTCATCTGTTGTACTGTGGCCTTTATTACAAATATTGACTCTTTCAAAATAATTTGATTTCTAATGGAAAGAGTTGCCCTTAAGCTATTGTTTTGAAATTTCTTGAAGAAATGCTATGACGTTTCTCACAGCAGGCATCTCCAGGGAGTTCTATTCTTGTTTGGCCTTACACTACTACCTCTGTTAGAGGGCATAACGAAAGAAGCAAGTATTTATTCAGTTGTAAAATGGCTTTGCCTCCAGCTTTCACATACTTAGAAATGGGTGAAATAGTCAGATACTTAGTTTGCAGTGCATGGAGAATTTATTACTGCCAGCTTGCTGCAGCTGTGGGCTGCAGAAACTTCATCAATCCAGTGAAAGACTTTAGCAATTCAAAGCCATTATTCAATTTCTTGCTGAGTTACTGAGCCACAATCTCTTCAACAATCACTTCTGTTTTCACAGAAGATGTATTGCTGAAGCTCTAGTTAAAAAGAGAGGTACAGATGTGCCATGAAAAGTTTTTCCACTTTGAAAACTGATTAAAAGGAGATGGCTGAAATCACCATGATTGAACAAATATCAGACTATTTCTTGTACTTTTCCAACCTCTGAAATAATTTGGTTTTGTATATTATTTTAATATCTTCATTTTAATGTAATGTGCACAAAAACTGTTGTAGATTTCTAGTACACGCTGCATACTTTCATAATGCATTGGACTAAGTGTTAGGGTGTACTGAAATTGAGGGGGTTTTGCATACTTTGCATGGGTTTATGTTTCCGCTCTGAGCTCCATAATAGTTTTGAAGTTACAAGTCACATGAACTTTAGTATTTCACAAAATTTCATTAACAAAATAATCTATCTCAAGTTGAAAGTAGTTTGTTGAGGTTTTTCATTTTTTAATGTTAATGTTTTTTTCTGTAAGCTTCAACTGTTAGTAAGTAGTTGTTTAATTTTTTTACATGGGCAGCTGTGTAAAATCAGAATATATAGCAGACTTCTGTAAGAAAGCTAGTAAAATAAAAGTATTGTGAAATACAGTAAAGTTGGTCTTTGAGTGGAGAACAAATGTCTACTGTAAGGTTGTTTATGCAGAGTTTTTTCTACAGCTGATTGTACAGCGCTTTCTTTGTGTCATCAATTTATTAGTAAGTTTTTTTCAAAATGTGCTGTGTCATGTTCAGGGCTGTATTTTAGGGGACTGCATTTACAGTTATGAGAGGGCTCTTTCTTTCCTGCCCAAAGCAACTTTTGTATAACAATGTGGTTTTGCTTAGTATATGAAGTGGAAGGCTGGGGGAGCTGCCATCGGTGAACAGTGTTCCAAGGAGACACAAAAGTTAAACAAGCCTGAGCTTTGAATGTTGTGTGGAGTTGTGTCCTGGGGTGGCTTTGGCTAAAATGTAGGACTTGAAATAAATTTTTTCCTTAAGTGGGACTTTCATTGTCATAAAAACCCTACATATTGTGAGAGACTTTCTGGGCAAAGATAATACTTTATATTGCAAGCAATTTTTGCTCATTCAGCAAACTAAGTTAAAAATACAAATATTTTTATGGAATTAGCTGTTATTTCATTCTAGTTTAGAATGAAGATCTTCTGCATGTACCACTAGAAAACTATACTTCTTTAGCATTGCATGCCTATTGCAGATGGCAGGGAATATACTGCTATTAAAATATACACTGTATAATTAACTACTATATTAGCTTATTTTATGGTAGCAATCAGGGTGCTCACATGAAAGTCACATCTTGTTGGGAAACGCCGTTCCTCAAACTATGTGGAACAATTGCTTCTGGATGGATAATTGTAGTGGGAAAATATCACTTATTTTTATTCCATTATTTGCATGATGGTTCACTGGCATGCATGGTGTTGAATTCTGAACAGCACTTCTGTTAGGAAATCTTGGGCAACATGTAACATTACAAAGCAGGGGAGTACCAAAACTAAGATTCTGGGTCTTGGGTTTCATTAGTTATCTTTAGCAATTATCCCTAATCTGGTAGACTTTGGAGTGTTGAGAGTTTAAAAGAGATTAATGTGAAATATTTTTCTCTCTGCAAGTTTGCCATAAACAGGTGTTTGTGGGTGATGATAAGAATTGGTTTTATATAATGTGATCGGTTTCCAGAGCTTTTCAGATGACTGTGAGCTTTGCTGAGGGTCTTTGGTTGTAGCGGTTCTGATGAGGTACTGCCAAGACATTCTGCTTTATTCCGAGTATTCCGAGTTTTGCCCCTGCACAGCTAGCAGTAAATTCGCTGTATGATTTCAGGGCAGCTGAGAGTCATGAAAGGACAAATATGAAGAACTGGCAATATTTTAGTTTCCCATTGATTAGCAGAAGCAGTACCAAACTGGGATGCTTAGGCCATGCTCTCGGTAGTGGGTTTGGTCTCTGAACAAATTGACAGGGAATGGGTGCCCAGTTATGCAGATGGAACCTGGGCTGGATACTCAGGGTCCTTCCGGAGTTGAAACTAACCCTAGAGAGAGAGCACTTGCATCTGCAGATCTGACCTAGAGAGAGGAAGGAGAATGGTGACTGTTTTTCTAAGACAAATCTTTTCTGTCAGCCTTTTTACTGACTTTTAGGGAACACAGACTTTATTCTAATATTGTTCCTGAAGTATAATGTGAAATTGCATTCCAGGGAGCTTGGGTTGCTGTATTTGAGACACTTTGATAAACAACCTCTCTTGGTTTTGCTGTGCTTTTTGGGTATGGCTATAGAGCTAGGGATTTTTTTCATTGTTGTTCTTAAGTTTATTAAAATTCTTTCTGTATCGTCTTTTGTGTCTTGTGAATGTTTCAAGTTTTTTTCCTGCTGACCTTGCTAATGCACAGAATACTTAGGCCAAGATAAATATTTTGGTACCAGCCTGTCATTTTGTAGTTAGATGGGATAGCATAATAAATTTGTTTTCATTGTCCACATGTATTTTTTTATTTTCTAAAAAGAAGTTATAATTATAATCCACCAGTAGTGAGTAGAAGCAGTGTCTCCAAGTATGTCAGAACTACTGTGTAACATATATAAACACACATAACCAGCGTCATATAGCAAAGAGTTATTTTAAAGGATAAAAATGTCTTTTCAGTAGTAAATTGCAACACTGGAGATATTTTCAAGCTTCTTTTGAGTGAGCAAATTAGTTTAGTGAACTTTCTTCTTGGCACAGAAGGAAATTCCCTGTTGTCTTCTTGGTACACTTTTTTATACAGTCAAGTTGGCCACTCTGTTACTGTTATTTCTGTTGTCTTGTGCATGTCCTGTTGCATAAAAGGTTCCTTTGCATTATATTAAATTTTACTTCAAAAATGTAGTGGCAATTACATTAAATTATTGGTGTCTAGCTTTTTTCCTCATTGCTCTCTCCAGCTTTCTGAGAAGGAGAGGGAGAGAGGGAGGTGCTGATCCCTTTTCTATGGCATCCAATGTCAGGACACATGGGAATGGCTGCATTCCTCAGGGGAGGTTTGGACTTCACATGAGGAAATATTTCTTTACCAAGAGGGCACTCAAACCCTGGAACAGCCTTCCTACAGTGGTGGTCGATGCTCTGAGCTGGTCAGTGTTGAAGAGGCATATGGACAACACCCTTATTAACATTTTTTAAATAAATTCCTCCATTCATTTTATTATGACATTTAAGTAGTGTGAAAATGTATCTCTGTGGGTTTTATGCTGATCTTTTATTTATTAAAAATTGTTGCATTTAAAAATATAATTTTCTCTGCATGTTTTCCCTTTGTTTTGCATATTTTTACTTGGTCTTTTACAGTTAGCGTTGAAGTCTCCTTCTGAGATGGCCAGATGTGAGCTGACTTTGAGCCAAAAGCCATGTAGCCATTCTTGTGCATTTGTAGTGTGTTGTGTGTGCAGTCAGTCCACTGCTGTCAGAATGCTTCAAACCTATTGCACATGCTGGGTGATAGACTCATGCAGAATAAATTCCGTGTTTTCAAGATCTGTTGCCAAAGGCTGATCACTCTGCAGTGCACTTGCAGTATGTTTGATGTTGTCATCAAAATATTAAACATACTGATCATCTCTGTGCCCTCTGGCCACAAAGGATTCTGGGATTCACAACATGCCACTGTTTTTCACAGAAACATTAAGAATCAGCAGAAGGCTCAGATTTAGTTTAATATGTTGTTAATATTTTCATTAAGGGTGTAGAACATGGCATCTTCTAATTTTATAGTTGCCAAGAACTTTCAGTAATATAATCTTGCTTCCATTTCCTTATAACTCTGTCAAACTTCAATTGATACTTCTTGTTAAGATCATCAAAGTATTTGCAAGAATTACATTTGGGAAAACGTGTTATTCCTGACAGGTTTAGAAACCAGAAAAACTTGCTAAAAAGTTGTAGAGGCCTTCATGCCTTAGTATGGCAGATGCTTTGCCCCAGGTCACTTGTGGGGTTTTTAAATTAAATTTTGTTCTTGGTTCAAATGGGTTTTGCGGAGACTCACTGATTTTGCTTGTTAGATTTTGTAGGCATGTTCCATACCTCAGTTTGGTTTTATGCTTTATTATGGTTTTTTCCTTTGCTGCCAGGTCTGCTGTGACACTAGGCATCAGAAATGAGGAAGGGAAACCTCTTCCTCCTTTGCTCCACGTGTTAATGCCTTCTTCCACTGTTCATAGAGGTTTTAGTCCTGTCAAACAGCCTTGTAGAACAATCATGCCAAAAGAGTTAATTTGCCAAAAAATCATGCCCATGGCTCAATTAGGACACAAATCACAGTAGATTTTGCAAGTATGCAGCATAACGTGCAGAACTGTGACTGGGCCGTTCACTTTCAAAGAAAACCCCTTTGTCACTCTTTGCCATTTGTATAATTGGTATTTTACTGTGGAAGTATTGTGTATCTGTTAAAAAAAAAAAACAAATGTGGCCCTGAAGAGCTTGTAATGTGGCAGTGTAAACAATGGAAGTAGAAGAATACATTATTGCATTCAGGATAGTAAGTGGTTGGTCACTGTATTTGCTACCATGGTGTTGTGTCAGGTCTTGTGTGGGATGACTGTTGTTTAGGGAAGACTGGAAGGAAGATAATGCGGTAACAAGGAGTGGTCATTCATTCAATGAGGAGCTGTCACCCTAGAATTTGCAAAAAATCATGTTTCCATAAAGATTTTCATCAGGAGTCAAAGTCTCCATGTGCTGTCTTGTCTTTCTGAAAGTAATATTTTCTCCTCTATGGGGATTATTATAAGCCTGAATAGCTTTAAATAGATTCCTTGGATGCCTTGAAATGTTGTTCATATCATGGCTGTCTGTTCCAAAACATAAAGCCTATTAATAATGTAAAAAATGCATATTTTTTTAAAATCTGGACAGTTGCTGCTCTAGGATGCTGTTCTCTCTCTGTTGCCAGAGGTACATAGGCGTTGTCCAGAAGGTAACTTGCAAGATAAATTGACCCTGTTGCCAAAATGTCTGATAGCATGACCAGATAACCTTTTTGTCTCCATCAAACCTACTCTAGTAATGCTCCTTTTTTATAAAGTCTTTTTGACTGTGCATGGGTTGTTGTAGCTTACAGTGTTGGAAATAAGGATTATAAATGGAGTACACAAATGCTTATTTTGCATGCCTGACTAAGAATCCTACAGACAATAAGACTCCACTAATCTCTTAGCTTTGGCAGTTTCAAGAACAAGAAAAGTCTGTCTAACAAAGGTTGTATGTTTTTTCTTCAGCAGAAAGAAACCCCCAATTTTTGGTCACATTTGCTCTATATAATTCAGTCTTCTCATTCCTTTTTATTTTCCTACTCAAATATTTGCATTTGTGCTATTTTAAATCCTTGAATGACAGCCAGCCTGTTTAATTTTGTATTGTTATGAAACAAGGTGCATTTTATTTTTGTTCGAAATAAAAGTTTAATAGAAAAGAGCCAAAGCAGAGATGTATACAATGAAAATTACTACTTGATCTTCAGCCTTAGGCTATAGTTTCAGCTGTACTTAAAGCAACCACTGCAAGTAAAAGGAGCATTTCTTGGCCATCTCTCCCCCCACTTTCCTCCTCCATCCATCCTCCCGGTTGCCCCCCCTCTCTTTTTTTTTTTTTTTTTTTCCTTTTTTTTTTCCCCCCGTTC
>VXAZ01001047.1:841917-894405 GCA_013399875.1 Gymnorhina tibicen | reverse complement strand
CTTTCCTCCTCCATCCATCCTCCCGGTTGCCCCCCCTCTCTTTTTTTTTTTTTTTTTTCATCCTTTTCTTAGGCCACCTGCTTTTTGGCTGGGAGACTGTTCCTTGTATGAATCAGGCTGGGGGACTGATCGGGGGTAAAACTGAAGGGTGTTTCTAGAAACCTCACAGGATTACATTAGTAACTGATATAAATTGAATCTTCCCAGATGCTGACATTACAGAAGTACCACAATTCTGCAGAGTCCTAATGGAACTAGGCCTTTGGAGCAAGGGACTGGAGGGATGTCTGGGAAACTAGATGTAGTAATCTGCCCAAGCTTCTCTCTCTCATCATGGAGCTACTCTTTCCTAGGCCAGTTTAAATGCCTTGTAGGGCGAGAAATGGTCCTACAAAACTTCATGTAATACTGGACACACTGTGGTGTCTTCTCTCATCTTCCAAGGGTGGGAGATACCTGTTCCAGCTTAACTGGGGAAGGGGAAAAGAGATGGTTGAAACACACTCTAGTCTTCATGCTTTTTAACAGAATGTTTCGTTCATTTGTGGCTTCTTCAGAAGAGCTCGTAAATCTGATGTTTGCTTGAAATTATTTTTTTTCTTTTTTTGGAAAATTTGTTTATATTATACGAGAGTAGTGTATGTTATATTCTTTCCATGCTTATTTAGTGGAACAGCAGCAGAAAAAAGCTGGATAGCATTACTTGCTTGTTAATTTTATTTATAAATTTATTTTTGCTAAGTTTGCATTATTTGAAATGTAGTGTAAACCACAAGGTTCAGTAATGCCACAGCCAGTAGTTAACTCTTTACCAGGAAGATTGAGTTGGGTTTGCGTGTATTTAGTCTTGAATTTTAAAAGAGTTGAAATTAAAGCATGGTGTATCTTTTTAATAAATCTGGTTTTCAGGGGGGAAAATTGCTTATCTTTAATTTTGTTTGAAAATGGAAGTTTGGTTTTATGTGGCTTCTTAACCATGGAGGTATTGAAATTTTTTCACTCCTTGTAAATATTTGTTCAGCTATAGGACTTATAGTTCTTTGATAATGCATATTTTACTCATGTATTTACTGCTGGTTTTGTAAAACCTGGATTAGAAATAGTTCCAAAACATTGTAAGGGTACTCTCATGGTCAGCTTTGCATGTTATGGTGCAATCAGCTGCCTGAAGCTTTTCATAGCTCCTGTGAAAATATCATGAGCAATTTTTACTGTCAAACAGATACGGTGACCAGAATCTGAATCATTAACTTAACAAATCTGGTGCACCGTGTTGCACTAGGCACCTACCACGTTTGGGTCATCTTTAATGTGTCCAAAGATAATTTATCAGAATGCAGCAATGATTCCTCTTATCATTTGGTGAGTAGTTTCCTCCTGGATAGCTTGGCCTTGTGTAGGAACAAGTCTTAGCTGTTCCGCGCCACTGAAACCTCCTACTCACGAGACTACTCAAGATGGTATCTTCCGCTAACTTCTCATTCTTTGCTGTGGGGATGTGAAAGAGATTTTTTGGAGAATAGGAGTTGTGACAGAACTAGGACCTCTCAGCATAAAGTTTGCCCGCCTCCTTTCTGCATTTTTGTTTACGGGCTAAATGAGTCGTGTCATGCATGCCCCCCTACCCCTTCTACTGCAAGGCGACCGATGTGCCAACTACTTCTTACAATGAACAGCAGTGCTGGATAGCTCAACCCATACCAGGTTCCAAGGCATTAAGTGAAGCTAGCAAAGGCCAGGTTCAGAACAAATTACAGTGGGATTCTTAATCTCATAGTGCAGTTAAAGCTGAGAAACCCCCTAGCAAGGGACATAGTGGAAGTTTGAGCATTTGGAAGAAATAGGTCAGAAGCACAGAAGAAGAATCCATTTTCTTTAAATAATAACAAATCTTTTGTCGAGTGTTGGAATTTTCTGAGTACTCAGCAAATCATTTATGCTGCCTGTATTTATACTCTCCGCTAAGCATCCTGTGGGAGAAGACTCTAGGCTAAGCTGACTAATGGTCTTACTCGTGGCTATTCTTAAGCTGTATTTCAGCAAGTCACTGATTTCCCCCAGTATACTTTATCTAAAGTGTGCCTTATGCTTTTAGTATTGCTCTCAATCACCTTTTGTAATGAAGGCTCACCTTCCATGGGGAAGTTGGGTTTTGTGGTGTTGGTGGTCCTCTTGACATGTTGTGCAATACCACTGTGACTCAAGGCACACTCCATATCTCATGCCATCTCCATAGCTAATGCTAATATAAGATTGCAACTTTTGAGATTAATTTAATAGGAAACCAAGAGCTGTTTTGATCTGAGATAACTTTCTTCCAAAGACCTTTAAAAGTCTTATATGATTAAATGATAAAGGTGCAGTTTACAGAAGCAAGAGACTTCAAGCAACTCAACTCACAGCATATCTCAAGTGTAAAGAAGTGTAAGTTATAAAAAGAAGTTGACTAATCTTCTGTAGTCAGTGAAGTCATAGTGAGAGTAAAACTCTGGGTGGTGATGAGCCCAGTTGCGATAGGAAGAGAATGCTGAGAGAATACCAAATATATCTTACAAAAAATAAATTTGCAGGCTTGGTCCCAGAGATTAGATGGACCTCTCTCATGGTTAACTCTTGTCCCTTCTTATTTTTTAACCTTCCCTCGAGTACCTCCTGCTATGTTAAGACAAAAGGCAATATGTGTTAAAATGTTTTGATGCCAGCTTTAAACATAATGCTATAGTGATTGTGATTGTTCATGAAATAACCGGACAGGAATAGGTAGAAGAAAACACTACTTCTGTGCTGCTCTGGCATTATTAATAGCATTTCATACAAAGTTAGACTGGTTCATCAACACTTTTTTTGAACAAAATATATTCGGTAGCTTTAGTACTTTCTGAAGGAAGAGAGTTATATTGTATGGATGCATTAGGGGCTTTTTTCATTAGGCAAGACATGGCTGCAGCTTTTCTTGTCTTAAAACCCTCTCACATGTGCAAGTGTCTGATGTTCAAAAACTGGATGTTGTTATTACGTGTTGCAGGAAGTGTCTGTTGAGGTGCAGTTTGCACTGGTACGTTTTAGGAAGCTCTGTGGCCTCTCTAGTCTAAATCCAAAGAAAATAGATCTTAAAATGCACTTCTTAAGAGTTTCGTACAATTTGGTAAGCTCAGCTATTAGGGAGATTAGGTTTTTATGCACAGTTTGGTTGTGTGTGGAAATGGATTAGGAGCAATCATGATGAATGACACAATTTTTTTTCCTGCGATACCGCCCCATGAAAATAAAAGCTATGATTTGTACAGATAATGTGGGACTCCTGATGTGCACACCAGGGTGTCTTGATAGCTTAAATACATGCCTTTTTAATGCTGTGTACATTGCGCAAAAGTACTGAAATCTGAAATTCAAATATTGCACATAAGATAGGTCTAAGAGCCGTCAATGAGAATACTCTAGAACCTCTGGGAAGGCACCTGTGAGAACAAGTTGTTTCTGGACAAGTTGCTTCTGCTTTAATTTAGGATAACTCTATTTGTGACCTGTTCATGTTTTGTTTTCATATATGGGCCCAATGCCCTAAAGAAAAAAAAAGGAAAAAATAACGCTCTTGTTCCTAGTTTATTTGTAAACCAGGTCAGATACCCTTGATTAGCTCTCAGCTGGAGCATAATTTAAATCCTGACAGATTGAACCTAAACAGCAGGCTTTTTTCAGATCAGCCAAAAGATAGGGGGAGAAAAATAAAAGCTATTTCCAGTCCACAAGCAGTACAACAGTGCCAAATAAATCTGCAACTGTTAATGAATAGCTATTTCAAATATTTACAGGAGGCAAAAGAAAAGAAGATTGGCATCCAAGGCAGCTGTGCCCAGGGAAAGCTATTAAAAATAAACGTGATAAATGATGTTCAAGTGCTCATAGAGCTGTCAAATATCAGAGGTACTCAAAGTGGAAAGTGTTTATACTCTATGGCCACGCTGCTAGGCATTCTGGACAGAGATATTTTTCCCAAAAATTTTTGCAAAACTGACTTAGCAGATCAAAATGGGAGAGGGGATCTAATGTAAAATATTCCAGAACCTTGAACTTGCTGCTACATTGAAATACACAAGTGCTCATTTATTTTGTAGGTGAGAAATCAAATTCTTTTATACATTCAACTATTTCCACACAGAACCCATTTTTTTAGTCTTGATTCATAATAAAAAAATGTGATGAGCGTTTATGCTCATAACAAAATCCATTATTTATTTTTATTACTCTTTTGGTCTTCTGTATTAGTGGATTAGAATGTTGAAGGTCCATGAGTGTTGCACTGATTTTGAACACAACTTGAAAAATTGTATATACATAGTAAACTATGAACTTCACGTGCTTTTGTACACAGAGACTTTTTCTCAGGCAGTCTAGAAAGTATTTTTATATCAATTTTTAGTTCTGAGTTTAATGTATGTCGGTTGACTGGAAACTTTTTAGCAGAGACATTTTATTTTTTTTTACTTTGCTGTGAAAATAGTTTATTAGAAGCTGTCAGGCTTGTGGCAAAAACTTGATGCCTTATATGCTGGAGATATACCAAGTGCAAAGGACATGAAAAGCATGTCATTACTTGCAGGATGCTCTAGTACAAATCACATTTTTTGTGTATGGATATTGCTTTCTTTCATCTTGTAATTTATTTTTCTATTTTCAAAAGTGAATTATAAAAAGTGATGGTAAAATACTAATCCAGCTTGTCTTAGAGATAAGTTCAGGTCCTGTGTTTGAGGGGTAAGCAAATGTGGAGTACATGAAACTAATGTATTTGTACTGGAACACTGCAGCAGGCCTGTGTGTTACAGTGACGTGGATTGCACTTGCACGTGCATAAACTCCTGTCCTTTAGTGCTGAAATTCACTGTGGAATGGATATTGACTCACCTGTCTGAACCTGTTGTGGAGAACAGGCTAAATGGTGTCAGTTTTATATTTGATGTCTTGAGCTTTGGAAGCATTTCTTAGATTAAGTGTCTGCTGTTGTCACAATGAAGAGGAAGAAGAAATTTGAAAGCATCTCATTCCTTAACCTGAACACATCTTCATTGTTATGAAAATGGCATCATGGTTTCCTCAGAAAGTAAGTTTTGGCAAAATCTATCAGATCTACTTCTTACCAAATTGTGGTAAGCAACGCAGTGATGATGGAAAAATGGGACCTCCCCAAGCCTGAAAGTTTGCCTCTTTTTTCAGGTTTTATCTTTCCATGTAATAGCAGAGGTAATACACCGTTTAAATATACCACTGCGTAACAGCAGAGTTTCCTGAAACGATCGAAGGAGACAGCAAACTCTGAATCAGTTTCCTTCATATGGAGGCGTTGTACATCACTGGGCATTGATTTGAAAGTTAACACGGTGTTAGATATTGAAATGATTGTAGCTGTCATGGCCCAGCTTCCTTTCAGTCACCTGTAGTTAAGCATGCCTGTTGCCTGATCTCCTAAATGGATCTCTTGCTAGTTAAACTACTTTTATTGTTACAGAGTTATAATGCTGTGCTGCATGGGGTGCAACACCTGAGTCACTTTAGAACGCTAATGTGTAAATATCCCAAGTGCCACGTAAACCAGACCTCATAAATCTGAGAGACATTTTTGGTAAATTTGAAAGGTGAAATCTTAGTTGTCTTTGTCACCTTTGATGGTTTGAGTAAGCAATACTCAAGTAATACTGCCCCACTAGGGGCAAGAAGCAGCATTTGGTTTGGATTTTCCTCCTCTGGGAGTAGAACAAGGTGTTCTCCCTTAACTAGTCTTTTTGAAGGTTTGCTTTGCAGTTAGCTCACCAGAATCTAGACTGTTTAACCTTCTGTATGTGGTAAAACCTCAAAAATTTCCAAATTACTTAAGGAAAGGAATAGGTTATGGTTAAGGAAATGAAACTGTTTGGAGGGTTTGACAGATATGTGTATGTCAAAATAAGATTAGTTGTATATAGATAAAACATACATGATTTTAAATCAGTATGAATACTGTGCAGAGCAGGAAAATCCAGTTTCTCCAGCTGCCTTTTTTTTTTTTTTCCCCCCAATTCCTTTTTGGCTGCACAGTAGGAATCCTACTCATTACAGAGTAGGCCTTTTCATTGGGTTTGGATAAACAGTAAGCTGACATACTTTTCGAACAAGAGTGGAACATTAGTAGTAGCACTTTTAAAAAAACTTAATTTTTAACCTGCAGAGTCTTACTGAAAGAAAGCTACAAATACTCATTGCACTCATTTAACAGAAGTCTATGTAATGCAAGTAGTATGTAGTACTTGTTAAATAGTAAAGCTTACCTTTATGTATTTAAACTGAAATTTGTGTGGGCTGCATTTTTCATACAAGCTAATGTTATATTAGTATGTGATTCTCGTTCATCTGTGCTCAGTATTGTTATTTAAACACAGATGACATGAACAGAATTTTGTTAAAACACATTTTATCATAGCAAAGCTTAATAAATAGAGCTTCTGGTTGGGTAACATGAAAGAGGAGGGGTTAATGAAGAGTTCAAGGTTCAGTTTCATTACCAGTAGCAAAGACGTTCTTGCTCAGAAACTCTGGGGTTTTTAAAAGACTTGTGGTCTTTTAAAAAGAGGTTAATCCATGAAGGTGTATTTCATAGATTTCACTGGAAATACAGGTACTTGCAGACCTTCAGTAATTACTGACAATAAATGTAAATGTAAATGTCAAATGCATTCAAACACTGGAAGGGTGTAGCAGACTTATCTTTTCTTCCTCCTTCAGTACTTTCCAGTTTCTGCAAATAGAGTAGATTATTCTGTCTTCCATACAAGAAGCTTCTTATCATTCTTGGGTATAGAAAGGAGAGAAATTCAAATGGCATGTCTGGACAAAATTTACAACATCATGGGAGTGATTTCTTAGGGCACATCTGCTGCAGCTCCCCCCACCATACCCCCTACTGAAGACAGCAAACATTATCTAGGATAGTGTGTCACATCTGCCATGGGCAGATCCAGCTAAGCCAGCTTCAGTAAAACTACCCAAAGCACTTGTGTAAAAGTAATTATTGTCGTCCTGCACGTCGATTTTCTGCTGTGAAGAATACTATTATTTTTACCATTCCCCAGGACTGTTTCTTTTTCCTTCTTTGTGAATATGCTAGTAGCTGCATGTGCTCGTATTTTTCCCAGGCTGCAGCAATGAGACAGAATAGTAGTGTTGCAGAAAACCCTTACCATCCTGAGCAGAGGCAGAGAAGGTAATAAAACTAGCATTAATTTCTCTGTTGCTGTTCTTCCCAAAATCTGAGGAGTGGTAGCTGGATAGCCTTGACGATACAGGGAGGTGAAACTTCAGCTACTCATCTTTCACTGTTAGGTGGAAAGTTTTTTGCAAACATAGAAATTTTCTTTGAGGTTTGATGAACCAGATACCATGAAAGTTTGAATAAGGAGGAGTAAGCAAGTGGATTTTTTTGTAATGCTTTGTTAGAGCACAATATGAAGTTCTTTTCTGAAGAAGGAGAAATAAGATGTAATGTATTAAGTACAGTGTTGATCCTTTAAGTATTCCAAGCAGTAAAGGTATCTTAAAACAAAGAACATTTAAAAATTTCTAGTCTACTGGTGAAATATCTCTTCACAGCAAATAATAAAATGAAACTTCTCTAACGGTATTAAAGTCCTTTTTGTGCTTGGTTATTATAAACTGCAATATCTTTCACTGTAAATTAATTTTTAAAGTGCCTAAGTAGGTATTATAATGTTAAGACATGGATAATTTTAAAGGTTACAGGAATTTTGTTTAGATGTAAGTAAGTTAGAGCTATGAAGATTTAATTTTCTTTCACAGCCCCATCCCCACTGCAACTCCTGCTTTATAAAGCTTTGTGCTCCATTCTTACATGTGTTTTAATGCATTTTTAAAAAATATTTAATTATTTTAATTTGCATATTGGGCTTGCATAGTCTCCTTAAGTTAATTGTTTCATTTCTCCAGCTGTTCCTAAATAGCCATTGTGCTGATCAAGCACTTACTTCAGTATGTCCTTGATAAAATTAATGAAAGCATCTGTAGAAGCAGCGACAGCAGCTGCAGTGCCTTATGGAAGCCAACTTCTGCTTAACATTCTGATAAAATAAATAGTTTTGTACTTGTGCTGGAAGCTAATGCTGGCTGGCTTATTTACAGCATAAAAAAAGTTGCACCTGCCACAGCTAGACCAAGCACTGAGGCTTGCTGATTACATGTTCTTGTTAGTGTCATTGTTATTGGTAAAATGGGAATGATGTCATCCTTATCAAACCCTACTGGCACCCTACAGAGTGACAAATAATTTGCCCACTGCTGTTTATCAGCATGGGCCTTGTTTTAGAAGTGACGAGAGTGCCGAATTTTCACAGTTGAATGCTGTACAACTGCAGAGGTGTATGAAAATGAAATGGATTGATACTTGTAATCAGTGTGCATAGTGATGGTTAAGGTGTAATGAAACATAAGTGCACATTTAGGGTAATTATATGTCTACCAGGTGGGGCCCTGGGGCTTTGCCTGTATAGAAACTGCTTGAGGTGGCAGATATGCAAGAGGAAGTACTGCAGCACCATCTGCTTTTTTCTCATTTCCTCATTAATTCTTCTATCCCCCAAGCCTGGACTGCACAGACTTAGAGCAGCCCTTGGTCTGTTCAGTATCACGTCTCCGTCTAGTTGGGTATAGCACCAAACACTGGAGTGATGTGATGCAAAACAGCAGCTCTTGTGAGTAAAACGTATTAATATACCCTTCTGGAGCTCGCTGAGACATATGTTGCATTCTTCTTAAACCTTCTCTCAAAATGGCTTGTAGGAAAATTTGCTCTTGTTATATTTTAAGGCGGTATCTAATCCTCGAAGGCTTTGTGCATGTATGGGTTGTCTATACTGATATGTGTATGTCTTAAATTGGTGATGAAAAATACTCAAAATTCCTCCAGACAGGCATCTGTATTTTCTGTTCATTGGAGTGGAAATTTGTAAGCCTTACACTACTTGCATTTCTCTTAAGTAAGTAATGGGAATAAATGGTTGGTAGTTGAAGACACTGCAAGTGTCTTTTGCTTCTTGGAATCACTGCGCAGACTAAGAAATGAGAACTGCCATTCATTTGTGGTAATTATGGGAAATGGGGATGTATATTTTCAAACTTAAAAAGGGAGAAGGAGCTTGATGCCTCCAAAGACACTGTTCACACGAGAACACCAAATGTTCCAAATGTGGTAGATATGCCACACGTGCAGTTTGGCTGCAGTCTCACGTAGAGAAGGTTTAATGTATCTCAGACACCGTGTGTTCATCTGCACTTGGTAACTGATCTGTGCTTGTGCATTTACTTGCCTGAGAGTGTGCAGTGTTTTCAAAGCAGCTACTGGACTGAGGGCCATAGTCAGATTGTATTATTGTGAAATGTTTTGTACTTGATATAGCTTTTCTATTTTAATGCATCTTTTATACATCTTTGACATTTTGATTAATCTCACTTTTTCCTCACTGATATAGGTCATTATATCATTTTGCACTGTTTGTTCCCTAATAAAAAGAAAGAACATTGCTGAATCTGACTTAAAAAATTTTAATAGTGTGCCCTAGGGTCAGGCT
The DNA here is from genome assembly GCA_013399875.1 of Gymnorhina tibicen. Classification (NCBI taxonomy): domain Eukaryota; kingdom Metazoa; phylum Chordata; class Aves; order Passeriformes; family Artamidae; genus Gymnorhina; species Gymnorhina tibicen. Next base: position 884,794 of record VXAZ01001047.1, on the reverse strand, counting down.
CATACTTGATGTAACTGCAAGGAAGTCAGTGGAGTAATACCTTGGATGAGTTTCACCCAGCTTTTGCTAAAGCATCCAGCTTTTAACTAGAGCCTGTCCTGTTACAGTATTTTAAAAAATAAAATTATCTGTCTAGGTATAAAAACAATTCTATACATCCGAGGTAGCTCCTGGTTGCTATTTAGCTTAAGTAACCAAACAAACCGAGATTTTGGAAGTTAACGCTGATTTGTGCAAGGTAATGCTGATTTATGAGGTAAATAGAAAAAAATAAATCACATCTTAAACTGATTACTTTAGTGAGAGAAACGATGGAAATTTTAAATATAGATATGTGTAGAAGCAGAATGATAATCTATGCTGCACATACGGAGAACATAAAAGTTTAATCACTGTAAACTTTGAATGAAAAAAGTATTTGTGGATTGCAAAGACATTCAAATTTATCAGCTTGACAAAAGCCAGTCAGTTCTGAACATTATTAAGCCCTTTATGTCACTGCTGGGAACCCCTGCAGAATGAAAGCATGAGTGATCCATTTTTTAGAATTAATTTGGTGGCAGTCCTTTATCAGAGGAATGCATCAACATCTCATAGCCTGGTGGATAAATTACCTCTGCAGCCTGTGACCTGAGAGGCTGTACAACTCTTGGATGTGCTGCTCTTAGTATACTTAAAATAGTTCTTTTGATTAGAGTACTGGAGTATTGTGTTTATCCCATTGATCTTACCAAGGCAGAACATTTTGTAACACTCAAGGGAAACAAGAAAGGTTCAAGGTTTTTTATGTCCTGCTACCACATACATTATTTTTTCTCTCTTCAGAGTATGGGGTCCAAGATGATTCTTTTGATCTTCTCCTTCTCTAACAGCAACCACAAGACAGATACCATGTTTATATGAATTAGTCCTTTTAAATGGCCATTGGAGTTCGTGATACTTTAATGTACAGGTGTCTACCACATATGCTTGCAAAAACTCTGGAGTCCCTTTACCCACTTACGTTATCTGCATTGTTATGCTGTTGATGATCATAACTTCAGAGACTGAGAACAATGCTGGCATTTTAACTGCCCCCTTAAGCTGCCCTTAGAATTTAATTTTAATGCCTGATATGGACTTGGTGTTCAGTTAACTTTTCCTCCTTCTTTCTGCCTCTTTCATACCCAGTGAGAAAGGCCTAATGCATTCTGTCTGGGAACATAAACCAAGAAGTATTTTGATTTGGGGTTGGGGGTGAGATTTTTTTTTTTTTTTAATCAGCATTTGAAATGTAAAAGGTTTTGATTTGTGTTGTTTTGGGTTTTGAGTGTTTGGTTTGGGGTTTTTTTTAGACATCTTTGCTGGTGAAGTGCTTACCACTAGGCAAGAAATATCTAAGGTGTTTCTGTCCTCAATTACAGGAAGTTCAGTTTTGGACAGAGAGGGGGAAAAATAGCAGCCTGTTTTTTCAGACAAGACCTTAGTTTGCAAGATTTTAGTATATGTATTGTTAGTCTTTTAAATGCAGTTTCTACCTCAATCCTCTCTGTCATTCTTGCCTAGACAGACACACTTCTCTCTTGAGAAAAAGAGCTTATTTTGTCCTTGGAGGCATAAGCCTCTGGTACTGTTTCTGTTGGCCTTGGTTTGTGATATGAGGTGGCAACTGTCAGTAGCAATGGCATTTCCAAGTTAAATGGAAGCAGCAGCTCTTGAACTCCAGGGATCTCTCTTCTCCTTCTCCAGCCTCCAAAGTATACATGCTATGTTTTTAAAGATCAAGATGAATCCTTTAATTCTATAGCAGCTGATGAAAGAGCCAACAAAAACAAGCAAACAAACAAACCGAAACAAAGCGTAGCCTCAAAACATAGTTGATTCTGGCAAACTTCTAGTTTGGACTATAGTGGCTTTCACTCATATTATTTGTATTCTTAAGACAAAAATAGCTGTTACATTGAAAACTTTCAGCATAAGAAACTTAACTTTTATACAGCAAGAGAAAGGAGATTTATTCTTGCCTAGAATCTGTAGGGTCATCACAAGTAAAATATCCGTTACTGTGCAACTTCTCTGTGTGACTAATGGCTCAATTGCTGTAAATACTTGGTGGCTTTATTGAAAAACTTACAATAAGTTTATTTATATTTTTTTGACAATAAATTTAAATTTTTCTGTCTTCAGTAGAATAATTATATGAGTAGTGCAGATAAAGCTCATTAAATGATCTGACAATAAGAAGTGAAACCATTGCCATCCACTAATGCAGAGAAAGAAGAACTGCAAAGGTGGTGTTAAATGTGAAACAGGGCTCTCTTGATTTTGAGTTGGACATGAAACCCTGATGAACTGTTGGGGTATGTTGTTCTTTAATCCTGCTCTGAGGAGCAGCAAAACGTGAGAGAAGTTATGATGCCAAGTTAGTGGAAGGAAAGGTACGTATGGGAGCGAGGAGGGGAATGGACAATGCTACATGCATCACGAAGACACAATATGCTGAGTTTCTCGAGCCCTTGAGCAACACCTAAACTTGTACTCACTGTTTTTATTCTGGAATTCTGTACTGAGATGTTTGATATTTTGGCAAGAAAGAAGGGTAGATGTTATTTACGTCTGCCTGTTTTTCTGGATCTTGGCAATATGAAAAGTGCTTAGTTCACAATAAAACACACAATAAACTCTTCTAATTATGAATTACTGTGTTTATATTGAATTGCATTTGCTGGATGTATTTCTGTAATGGAACAAGTAAAAACTCTGTGCTTGAATAGATACCAAATTTGATTCTGTCTTCTCCATATACTTCTTTTGAATAAGCATTTTCAAATTCTTCTGTTGGTTTTCTGTTTTCCTGATAACCTTAAGTTGACACCTGTCATGATGTCAAAGCTGACTCCTGTACTTTAGAGTAACAGTTAATTTTTAAAAATTATACTAGCAATCAATTTTAATAATAGGTTTTAATTCACTACTCTCAAATTATAATATTTAAAGGTGTGTGGGACTCTTAGCATGCCAAAATTGCTTGTGTGTTAGACTAAATTAATTTAATTCTGAACATGTTCCATATGAATGTAATGTAATTAGTTGAGATGGATTAGTTAGTATATGAAGTATGGAGAATGAGAAATTTTAAACCAGAAGAGGGCAGCAATGATATAAAAAAATAATTTTGGCTCAATTACCTTCCTTTTTCTTTTTTGCCAGTAAGTCACATGTATGTGCTCTGCTAATTTCTTGGACAGACTATAAGATTAAAGCAGCCTGAAAAAAAGTCTGTTAATACCATTGCAGTGGTTATTATTTCAGTTTTATTTCTTTGAACAGCTTCATCCTGCCAAAAGGTATTAACTTGAAGAGTACATGTAGAGGACCTGCTGACTTCTTTTCTCTAACAGATATTTCTAATATGGAATTTTAATTTATTATGTTTTTGTGGTGATTTTTGATTTTACTAGGTCTGTCCTTAGATGCTTCAGAATAAAATCTTTCATTTTCTACTTGTCACAATCATATTCCTTTTAGGGAATTAAATGCCAAGCCGTATACTTTTTGAGCTACGTTGTTAGCAGTAAGCTATGCTGGCCAAATATATTGTGTGTTACTTTCCCAACTTTACTGTAATCAGAATGTGACTGTATGGCACAAATGTACCAGAGTATATAAAACAGTATTAAGTAACTGTGTGTAGGGTGGGGCTATATTAAATGTGAGATAGTTCCTAGGTATGCAGGACTAAAGTTTAGTTGATTCTTTCTGATGATGCATTGGTTGTAGGAAAAAAGCGTTGTCTTCTTTTTGGAGTATGATCTAAGAGTGTAAGGGGAGAGGAATAGTTTCAATTTGTATTTCATACATACAGGAAAGTAGGTCTGTTGAGGAAGGTGATGTCTTACATTTTCTTATTATAGAGCAGAGCTACTACTTAGCACTCAAAAGTGCTGATAGAGTTTTGTGAGTGGGGGTGAAGAGGAGATAGACAAACAAGTCTGCATTGCTTATTTTGGTGCTGAGAGAACATCTGAAGAATAATTGGAGCTATTTTTGTGGCATTAGCAATGTGTAGGTACTAAGAGTTGTGGAAATGCACATCTTGTGTACAGTTAATTGCGTGTGTGGAAATGTAAGGTTTGAACCTTCTTTTTTCCCAGTGCTGATTCAGATGGGAAAGAAATAGCAAAAAACTCTTCAAGGGTCCACACTGTAGTCTGAGAGAATAAACTCAAATGTTCACATGCTACAAAAGAACTGGAATACACAGAGAGTGTTGCTTCACTGTCTGGGGAAAAATTAGCATTTCATTTGTATTAGCTGCTTCTGTTCTGGTTTTAGAAGCTGACTCATTGTCTGAACACACTAGAGGGCTTCTCCTAGTATGTTAATTTTAAAACTAGTCTGTGTGGTGATTAGTATCCTTAATAGTTTCCTGAATGTGGTACACATTGCATGCTAACATGCCATCATTAAGTAGCACCGTGCCTCCAGGTTGCTATTGGGTATGCCCATTGGAAAAAGAAGTACAAACTTATTCTTCCATTGTTTTGGTATATGTAATTATCTAGGCTGCTTCCTGGCTAGACTTAGTCCTGTGTCAATCTTGACTAAGACATGACTAAGAGGAAATTTAGAAATCAAGAAATCTTTGAAGATGTTACGATGACGGCATTGTTTAAGAATACCTGGCCTGTGTTACTGGTCACAGTCATTCTTGTGATTACTTCTGGGGAATTTCTGGTACCAGATTTCTGATGCAGACAAGGCTGTAGAAGGCAGAAATATGTGCTAGTATGGCACAAAAGCTCCTCCCAGTGGGCAGCTCCCCCCTCCCCCAGGTACACACTAAAGATGATATCATTTAATATTAACCGTAGTGTATGCACAGTAAGACAAACTGGGCACTGATACAAGGAACTATTGAGTGGCTGAAGTCTTATATATTACTACATGCCAAAGGCATGAATTCTTTTTAAAAGACCTATCCATAAGTATGTCTTGCAGCTTTTAATTAAGTCCTGCAAAATCCCTGCAAGTCTTAAATGTTTCTACTGTTCTTTGAATCTTGCTCTTCCACTTTAGGTAGTGGTTTGGTTTTTTTATTCTCAACACAGAGATGCAAGTGGATTTTTTGCCATCAAATGTACATGTGAAGGAAAGATAATGTTGGTAGACTTCATCTGATGCTGTGGATTTCAGTCTTAAAGATGCATTTATTTGACTTCAGTGTGTAATAGAGCTTGTTTTGGCGTGATGTGCGTAAGTCTGTATCTTGCAGAGTTCTTCAAGCTTTTTGTCAAACTGACAGAAAATTGCACAAGAAAGCAGGATTTCAAACACAGTGAAAGTTATTTACCATGGTTTCATTTTTTAAAATTACACACTTTGTTCCAAGTGAATTGCTTCCTGGCTTCTCTTAGTATGCTATGCACTTAGGTTACCTACCCAAGATGTGTAGGAATTAAGAGAGGAATGTAAGAACTAAAGCCCAATCTCTATTAACTATGTAGGTAAATAATTGTCTTATTTAGACACCTAAATGAGATACTTAAAATCAGTGTGAATCCATCTGTTTTCCCCAAAGTATTCAGAAAATTCCCTAGCAGAGTTTATAGATGAAAATAAACATGATACTACCTTCATAGCATCTTGCCAGACTTCAAATAACACCTGAGGTGATGTCATGTTTTCCTATGTGGAAGCTGGGAGAATTTTATTTCCTAGAATCACTGCAGGGTTGAGGCTGAAGGCACCTCTGGATATTCTCTGGTCCCAACCTTCTGCTCAGGCAGGGACAGATTTTTGAAGGTCTTTCTGTGACGGGATCTTTTAATCATCAATTGGTTTAATCTAAGGGGTGTCATAGCTCTTTATCTGCAGTGCAGGCTGCAAAGCATGTTAACCTATTCAGTCAGAAGAGGTAACTGGTAGGATACACCTCCCCACACTCCTGGGCAATTTACTACTAGAAATGTATAAATTACAGTTAATTTGATATTATAAAGTGAGAGAAGTTTATTTATATTGTATTATGCTGTAGTGTTAAGAAAAGAATATATGTTACTGTATGTAAAATGCATAAATGTAAACCAAGTTTACATAATCTGATTTTTGGAAACTTCCTTTTTCTACTGGATTACTGATTGCAATAATTCAGGTTTAATTGCAAGATTGCTTTTGGATTTCTTTTCAAGTATTGTATTTCTTATTCTCATAGTTTCCATATGAAATATTGCTGGACACTTAGAGCATCTTCTCCTGTTTTCACTGCCATAATGGATAGATTTCAGTTTGTCATTTAAAGTACTCTGTGACAAATGTATTCTGGTCCTATCAGCTGCTTTTGATTACTTAGCCATTCAGAATTGTTCATGTAATTGTTGTGACCATGCTGCAACTAATATACCTAAGTGCTGAATCTTACATGAAATGCTTCAAAAAGTTGGCTTGCTAATTTTGTATTATTACTGATTACACTATTTGGACTAAGGTATGTACTTGAACAAGGTAAGTTTCATATCTTGAACACCATGATGTAAAAGCTGTCTCTCTTTGCGTTCTTAGTGTGTTTATATAATGTTTGATTCCTCTAACAGTAAAAGTCTTTCCATGTGCTTGAGTGAGGTTTATTTACTTTTTAGTTTTTCCACAGTGTTCTTGTGCTTTCAGATGTTTTTTCTCTTTTTTCTTTTAATAGCATCTAGAGCTTTATTCTTTTGTCCCTCTGGATGTATCAATTTTGGAATGATGTACTTGTGTCATTTGGGCCAGGGACTAGATGAAATGGGTGCATTTTGTAATTAATATATCTGGGAATTTGGTCAAATGCACTGCAGTGTGGGCTGGGTTTACCATCTCTCTTTACCACTTTGAACAGACATTTTTCAGACAATATGTGCTGCTCAACCTCCGGGTAGAAGCAGTTGCTGCTCCTTTTTCTTTTGTAGAACTCATAGTGTTAAGGGTGAAGCCTGATTTTTTGCTTTAAACCCATCAGCTTTTTTCTTTGTTTTTTTTTTTTTCCCCCCCTTCTTTCCCTCTGGTGATGGAAGTGAGAGATGCTAAATCAAAGGATCTTGGGTTCTCTTTCTTAATCTGGAGATACTTACTCTGTGAATCCCCTGTAGAAAAGCAGAGGGCTCTGTTCAGTTACCTGCCCAAGAAATAAACTCATGGACTTTCAGGCAATTTTCAGACAAAATTGTTCAGAGCTGTGTGTGAAATAAGTTTAGTTCATTAAATGACATTCATGAAAACAACATCCCATGGAGCTGTATAAAAGTAGCACCTGTGGCCATCATGTCTGCTTTGGGTTTTTGTTGTTGATTTTGTTTTTGTTTTCTTCTCCCCTCTCCTTCCTATGTTCCCTTAGTCCTGCACTTTTGTAATGTTTAGGCCTGGTCATTAATTTCTCAGTTTTGACATGTCCTCCACATTTCTGGTTTACCTGTGAAAGAAGAACAAAATCTTTCAGCTCTGTTCGATAAAGGCTGTTGACTATGGCTGGCTGGAAGATGTTTAAAAGTATTGTTGGCTGTAACATACCACTGCCAGTAATACTTCATGTAGCAAGAGGGACACCAAAATGAGCACAACACAGTGATGGTTAAACAGCTGGCTTGGAACGAGGAGTGGTGACATCTCCAGCCCTCTGTCTGTTGCACCTAAATTATTATTATTTTTCCTTGAGAACTTGTTCCAAAAATTGTGCTCACTGTGCAATTTGGGCATAGTAAAGCGAAAAACCTTCTGTGGTTTTTAAGATCGAGCCAAAGGAAATGTTTGAGCACCAGCAGCTGGCTTTTCCTCCCCACAGCCAGAGTGATTCTGTGAGTGTGTTTTGGAGGAGGCACTGAGAGGGCCATGATGGGTTGGGAGTTCCTCCATGCTGACGTCTCGTGAAGAGCGACCTCCTTCAGCTGGGTGTCACAGGCTGCTTCCCCAGCCGCCCCTGTAAGCCACGGGCAGGGTGGTGGGGCACGCTCCCCAGGAGCTGCTGCCAGGAGCCTGCGGGGCTGCTGGGAGGTGCTGGGTGCTGCCCGGCGGCCTGGGCAGGGCTGGAGGCGGCAGGTGCTGCAGGGCTCTGTGACCCCTTTGTGCCGCACCTGCCGCACATCAGGTAAGTATAAACAGCTGTCGGATGTAAACCGGGATTATCCGGTAGGTGGGCCTGGCCCTGGCCCAAATATCTGCTTTTTCCCCCTTCCCTCCTCCTTGTGCAGCTTGGTTTTATTGGCTGTTTTGAACCACAGTTCACAGAGCATGCAGGCAGTGGGGGAGAAGGGGGCTGGCAGTGCCCACTCAGGCTGGGAATGTTCCCTCTGAGGCACGCGACAGGACTTAAAGCTGGAGCCCGTGTGCTTTGCAGGGTTGCCAGGCACTGTGTTCACCCACAGGTAGCTGGAAGTTGCACCACCACGCTGAAGTTTTCAGATAAGCAGACAGCCAGTTGTTTAACTTAGAAAACATTAACTTCTTTGTGTGGCTTGTGGCAGTGTAGCAATAGGTGGACAGGGAAAGAGAATAAAATAGAAAGCAATGCTGTTTTATTGTTTCTATAAAGGACTCTGATTGCTTTGTTATCAATACCGAACGACGGAAAGAGACTTTCTTGCTGTTACCCTTCCCTTATGAAACAGAAGTACATTAATGATAAACAGTTACAGTGGAAAAATATGTCACTGCACTATGTGTACTAAGCATAGGAAATACCTCTGTAGGTCAGTACCATGCCATAGTAAATGTTTACTTTTAAAAGGCACCCACGTTTTACAACTTCTTTCTTAATGCATAGTTGTGTACAAAGTGTTTATATGTCAATAGTACTGTTTAGGGAAGAGTCAAATGTAGACAGCCGGTAAACCACAGGAGAATTCATTATGCTTCAGCATAATGAACTTCATAATTTTAATTTCTTTGTCATTGGGACTTTGTAGGTTTTTGCACATCATTCATACGTTAAAGGAGCTACAGCTGTAATTAACTACAGTGAGAATAAATTTAAGTCAAAGCAAACTGTCTTTCTTGAGCTTCCTTCTGAGAGCACTGCAAACAGAGAATTTTAAAGCAGTGGGCAGTAAATGGCCTAGATTATTAAACCTATCTGGTGCGTTTCTTACTGTTTCCTTCAGAATATGAGTAACATCTGAGGGAGACTATGATTGTGGGTAAAGGCTAGCGGCACATAGATGCAAGTAAAGATCATAGAATGGTAATCTGGAAAATTAGTTATCAACAGTTATCCTGAATTTTGAAACAAAAGTTCTTGAAATAAGAATATGGACCTATTAAAATGGTGACACTGCTGAAAGATGGTTGGAACTTAGTGAAAATTTTATTTGGTAGCACAATACCTATTTAATAGCCTAACAGGTTGGAAAAGAGTGCTGTAGTTACTCTCAAAGTTGATAGTGTCATTTGTAGGCCTATTAGAAATAGATCTGAAAAATCACTACAGAGTGAAAATGGTTTAGGACGTTGGAGGAATTCAAATAGATAAAAGCAGCTGTTCTTACATTGAATTTTACTCTAGGGGACAGTCATGGTGGAGAGAGTCCCTAGAGGACCTGAAAAAAAAACTGAAAGGAAGGAATAAGGAAGTTAAACTTCGCATTTAGGGTTATGTTGTCAGTCAAATGAAAAAGGAAGGAGGAACTAGTTCAGCTTAAAATCGGTTTTTATTAGCATAAAGGCAGGTGCATACCTAGATGGGGTGTACTATCTGAGAGAAATAAAAAAGAGGAAGTTTTTAATGCAAAGAAGCTACATATATGCAGGCACAGAAAATGCTTAATTTACAAAGCATAAAATAATAAACAGATCCTAAGGCAGTAAAAAATTTCTTCTTAGGAAAGTTATTAAACAGTTTTAAAAAGCAAAATGAAGCAAAAAACAGTGGTGGGATATTCACAAGAAGTATCAGAATAGCAGTTGCGGACTGATGTCTCTCCTTAAGTGTGAGTTTAGTATGACAAGAGGCAGACTATTTCTGGCCCAATCATACCCTTCTCTCTTTACCTGCAAAGGCCACCTGGGAATAGACAGGACAGTTCAATCTCCTGACCTCTTCAGTTCTTAGTGCATTGACTGGAACTACTGGCCCAGTGCTAGATCATTTAATCATAAATCAACACTTTTAGATGCCCTTTAGATGCCTTTAACACTAATTGAGGCCTTGGTCACAGGTTCTAAGTGCCTTATTTAGAAGTCCTTGAGTTCTGGTATTCAGAAGAAAGTGAAACTTTATTAAAAGGCAGTAGTCACACATAGTGTTGTCCTGTAACCTTTTGGTCTGTTTCTGTGTAAAAGAAAAGTGCACTCATCAGTGCAGCTAGTGAGAAAATAAGTTATTTTTTTGTTTTATAGTTTCTGCTTAAGGGATATCTGTTTTACTCAACACTTTTTGAATGATCCCGTTTTTGTTGGGCTTACATTTGCAAGGAAAGACCTTGATTTTCCTGACACTGATTTATGAAGAAATGCATTTTGGATCTGTCTGGGTTTATTGGTTCCTCAAAATGAATTGAACCAAAATGTTCCGTAACAATGGATGTTTCACATATTCGAGTATAAAAACAAGCAATTGTCTGGCAATATAAGGTAGCAGAAACATGTAAAATGAAGATCATCGTATTTTATTACACCTCATTCTGTATAAATTAATGGCATTAAAGTTTGAAAATTAAAGTGCATTTTTAGGCAACTCCCTGTGCCGTGTAAATTGGCAAAGTTTATTGTGACCAGGCTCGTGACTTGTTCATCATTTTTTGTGATCTGTTGTGTCCTGTTGCTTTAAAAGAACTGTACATTGAAATGTAGAAGTGTAATATATTCAAGCACTTGCAGGTGCAATAAATACATGTGATGCCAAAAGCAAGTAACTTGTATATTTGAGAGGAAGACAGTTGCTTTCAAATACAGTAGTAAGACTGATTATGGTGCCATGTGCTTACTTGAATTGTTTCTTTTCAAGCATCTGCTCCCTTACTGAAAATGTATTTTTGAACACCTGCAGAGCACAACCATTTCCCACTTCCTTCCCACATAATGGAGTTGTATTTGCTAATGGTTCAGAATCCAGCACACCCCCAGGGAGAAGGGGAAGGCGCGTTTTGTTTTTTATCACTGTGAGCTCTGCTGTGTCAAGGAGCCTACTGTGATAATCTCCCTGTGCAAATGCTAAAACTCATTGCGAGGTGTTTGTTAGGGGTAGCTGCAGGGCTTAGCATCTAAAACAATCCATTTGTAGGTGCAAATTTATTTTATCCAAACTTTAAAATTTATTAAAGCTACCCAAGGATCGTGCACACTGTCTATCATAAACCACAGGGAATTGTTTGAATGGATGCCGGAGTTCCATTGTATCCATATGTCCTAAAACCTGAAGAAGTAAATAAGCTGTGTGGTAGAAAGTATAAAAGACTCTATAGTTGCATTTTGTAGCTACTGGAAAATATATGGGAAAGCATCTCTTCCTATTTGTCTTAGCAGACATGTAAGTAGGTTTTACTCATAGAGTAAGTTGCAAATAACTGATGGAGGTCAGGTGGCAGAAAATTTACTTGTTTGGTTTTTACCAAACCAATTCTTGCTGGTATTTAAATTGTTGTGGTTCAGGGTGCTACAGAGCTATTACTGTATTTTTTGATGGTTTGTTCCTTTTGTTTTGTTTTGTTTTTCTTGTTTGCTGTCCTTGAACCTTGAATTTAAGAATGTGGTTTCACTGGAAGCTGTTTGGGTTTGTTTTCTGCTGGTCTTAGCAGGCTATCCAGTCATTATGTCCCCAGGCTGTCATATGATAAGGCATTTATTAATATTGTTTACTGGTAACTAATGGTTTTGAACAAGAGAATATAGAAGCAAGTGTGTAGGACTTATGCTGATAAGCTATTTTGTATCATAGAGTAGGCTTTGTAATGGCTGATAGTTTTTCAGTGTACTATTTTGAATCTCCAGAGACAGTCTGCCCTTACCTGCCTTTTAGTTTTAAAGATTTAATTGTGTCCTTTGGACTGATGTTACAAGTCCTTGTCAGTCCCATGTTCACATGGTTAAAAACAAACAAAAAAACCTTACATATCTTTAGCTGTACCAAAACCCCCAAACCTGTCGATACAAACATACAAGTGTAGTTTTAATAGAAACAGCAATGAAAAGCTTCAGTATAAACCACTCAGTTCTGCACGGTCTTCTTAGGAGTGTCTGACTCTAGTGTAGTTATTAGAGTAAATAATAATTGTATCATTATTACCTTGAAATATTTAATTGCAGCTAATATAAGACCTAATAAGGAAAAGAAAAGCACAGTATATATAATATATACCTCTTTCCGTTTTCCAGGATTTTGAACTTCATAAAATTTATGTTAGGCTTGAATTTTAAATGTATTAATGTAAAATTTCTGTTTCCATAGGAAGGGGTTTTCACAGCTATAACTGAGGTGTTGATCTACATTTTACTATCTCTGTGTTGGTTCTTCATAAATATATTAGCTTTGCATGTGTGAGAACTGCTAGACCTTCACTGTAGCATAGACAGATACAGGATTCAGACTGTCCTGTTGCAGATGACTCTAAATTGAATTAACTTGAGTCTGCCTTGGACTGACTTCTCACAAATGAAACTTGCAGCTGATGAGGTAACTCTGATGTTTGTCTGAGTCCTGGCAGAACACATACACTTATGACTGCATGTATATTTATACTGCATGGATAGACGAGTTTCTTTGGGTTTTGTTGTTGTTGTTACTGTTTTTGTGCATTTTGATTAGCGTCATTTCTATAGACAGTATATCTTGATAATTTGTAAACTCTTAGAATGGGAAATACATCATTTAGTACTTCCAGCGTTCCCTCCTGGTTCAAAATAGTAAAGTCTTGGTTTTTGGGAAGTAACTAGTATTTTGGTAAGAACATACGGAACTTGTGACATTGTATCTGTTGCTATTTTATGGCAGTAAACTGCTCGAACAGGGCTCTGTGACTGCTTATTGTTTTTGCAGGATTGTTTTTTCACGTGTACCAGATTCTTCTTAGTAGGCAACAGTTTCTTAAGTCCACCCCTTTCTTTCCATTTTTCTGTGCAGTCTTCTAGGACTTTTGCAGCTGTACATAATGCATGGTATTTGTACTGATGTCCAGCATATTGTTATTGTACTTTAAATTTGCAATTTTCATAAGCTTGGTTCATTCTAAATTTTCCTGTTCAGGCAAATTTTCTGAGTAGCAAAAGGAGGGATTCTTCTGGGGTGCTGTGAGCCTGCTGAAGATTCTTTGGGTCAGGAGTACATCTCCTGCCCCTTCTGAATTCTGTTGGGGTTTTTTTAAGTTTTAAGAACTTAAATAAGAGCTTATGAGATTGTACTACCGGCTGTAGAGCTCTCAGAGCAATTTTGTGGGCTTCTCCTTCAAGCATAAAGGATACTAAAGTTTTTCTGTAATTTTTTTTTTCTGTAGTTTTCTGTTTCCATCAATGTAAAATGTCATATGTGGGGCTGATAATTATTTGCCCAACTAGAATTAAAAATACTTGAGAGATAAGTATAAAAGGCTTCTTCACACACCTGTGTTCCTTTGTTAGGTTTTCTGAAATGAGTTTTTCAAATATGGAGTCCTTCCATATTTGCATTTGTAAACTGTATCAAACTTTTATCTCATTCAGCAAGTACTTTCTTTAATACTAGATACTGACATGCTACTTTTCATATTGTTTCTGCTGCTTATGTTGGTCATAATTCCTTTAATCAGAGTTGGGCTGTTGAACAAAATATTCTGTTGCTATGTTGGGTCAGCAGTTTCAAAGGACTCTGTAAAAAACCCCTGGTGATGCCAGTATATTGGTTCTATAGGGGATTCCTTTCTCCTTGCTGAACCTGAACATTTGCCCTCAGCCATGTGGACCTGTGTTTCCTCCATCAGAATGGAAGAGGGGGAAATCGATAAAACTGGATGTTCTTGTCCGTATTCACCATCATCTGAGCTTTAAGCTAGCAGTTTGTATCTTAATTTGGATAAGCAAGGAGAAAATATGTCAGTGGATTTGTAACTACACCAACATTTTTAGTTACCTTTCAGACCTCTGTTATTTGCTTATACCATTTCTGCACCTTCAGTGAAATCAGCCTAGCCCTGTGTGTCTAGTAACAAGCAGCTATTAAAGTATGTGACCTGTAAAGGCATTTAGATTGCTATTTACATGCAATTGCTTTTTAATTTCTTTGAAGATTACGTGATTGAATACTGTTATAGATCAGTTATTGCACAGGAATGACAGGCTCTTTTAATAGTCACGCAATAAAAACCTTTTCCATATAGAAGGAAAATATTTATGCTAAGATTAATTCTTGTCAAAATATGGTTTCAAAATGCATTTAATACCAGTATGTTGGGACTTCAATGGCCGTATATTTCAAATAGTGAAATTCTATTCAATATTGAGTCATTAACCATTTCCCAGTTTACTTACTTAGATTTGGATTTGCTAGGAACAAGAAAGAAACTTTTATGATAAAAATGTTTCATTTTCCTATTTATATAACAAGAAATTCTTATGCATATCTGTCTGAATTCTAGTATAAAGGAAATAAAATTTGTAAATTCAAGAGTTAATTTCATTTCTCGATTCCTTTCTCTGAGAGGGAAAGTGTCTCATGAGGTGCTGTAAATACTTGACAGGCAATACTAGAACTAACAGAGATTTTTGAGAAGTGGCTTCTATATGAACTCAATTTTTACTCTCCCAGTCTATTACCCTTTTACTTCAATGCCTTCAATATGATACAGATACAGAAACAATTATTGGATTTCTAGTTCTCCCAGTTCACTGTAGGCATACAAAGATTGGGAACCAGTTTTTTTGGAGTTGCCTTCTTTCTTTAAAATTCTGCTAATCACCTAATTTGTGTAAAAACCTTCAGGAAGAGTCTTGACTTTTGTTAAGAGATTCGGACTTTGCCCATCACTCCCAGGCCCTGTGCATCTGACTTGTATTTCTGATCAGCTGTTTTTATAGGTCAGTTGTGTGTTCCAGAAGTGACTGCTGACATTCCAGGGGTCTGCTCAACAGAGTGGTCTCTCTTTAGAAGACTGTGGCCAGTTTCTTACTAAAATGTAGCAGTTGTATTCCCATGCTGCTAAGAAATTACTGTGTTATATTCCACTTCTCAGCTTAGAAAAAAAGCTTTCAGGAGAAATCTGTTTTCTGTGTAGAACATACAGACTGATTTAAATTATAAATAGAGAGAGAGTGTGTGTGTGTTGGTTTTTTCCCTGAGTGAAATGGTCACTTAATCCCAGAAGATTTTTTTTTTTCCTGGAAAGTAATTAATTACCAAAGGCAAAACTCTTACAATAGAAGCTATTTTGAAATCTTAATTATAGTGTTGATTATATTCAATTTACAGGCTTCTGGACATGACAAAATGAAGTCTGTAGGTTTTTTAGACACTGAAAATTAGATGTATAATTAGTCTGTTAGTGTCATTATTAAAACATTATTTCCTTTTTCTTGTTGATCAGTGCTAAAAGTAGAAATTTTTTCTTTCAAATGCAATTATGATTATAATATTTGTGATCCAGCATTTTTAATGTTAATTTGTCAGTTGGAAAGAAACAATTTTCGTTGGAGATCATTTTCTGGACTGGACTGGAAAGTGTGGCTTTGTGCTTTGTTATTTTTATAGGGTGGAGAAGTTTTCCTGGTCTGTTTCTGAGAGAGGAAAAAAGAAAAGATCAAAGTGAAATGCTCTGACAGTTTTCCTGAGAAAAGACCACCCTACAGTTTGATAGGTTTTATGTTTTTTTCGTGCTTGATGATTGATGCTTCTCTGGTACACTGACGTGTGTCTCGGGAGCGTAAAAGTGAGGGGAGGATGGTGCTAACATTAGATAGCATTTGAAAAGACTTTGTGTGATCATTTCAATGCATTTTACTTTTCTGTCCATTGTTTACCATATTTTACTGAAGCAGGAAAGCTCTCGTGTTCCACTTGGTGAATATTTTTCCTGAATCTTTCTCGTTGAGTTGAAACAATTTGTGTAGTTAGTTACTTGTCTATCACTCTAAAGGATTTCTTTTTTGCTACAGCTGTGGTTTCTGCTCCCTACTGCCATGGTTCCATGATGAATCATTTATCTTAAGTGACTCTTCAGTGTAAGAAACTATTTGTACATGTTAGGAAAAGTAAGTTTTTTTAATATAACCAAGTTAAGGAAAATAAGGTATTGGATAAAAGTTTCAGAACCATTTGTAATGACTTAACAACTTAAACCATGAATAGCTAAAAAGTGGTAAGTGTTAGAAAGCTTATCAAAATGTTAGCCTATGGCCTTGGAAACTTTGGTTTTATTCCTTTGAAGTTCAAAAAGCATCAGATGGTGTTGGCAATATTCTCCATATAAAAATAGTGATGAAAAACAACTTCTGCAAGGACAGAAAACCAAAACAATCCAGATAAAGAAATATGAACTGTAGCAAATTTGACAGTTATATGCACTCTTTGCTGGTGTTATTTTTTGTAGGAGCAGGTTTTCAGTGCTAGTTGGGATTTACATTTTGCATTTCTCCTCCTGTGCGCGTGCCTTCATATTCTGTCAGCAAACAGGTTGACATCCTTTAGAAGTGTGAGGGCTGGTGTTGGCTGATTCACATCTCTTCTTCGAACTGTGTCAGTAAAACCTTCACATTTTGTTGTCGATCCGCAGCATGGGAGTACTGGCAATTCTGGTTTGTAAATCCCAGCGATGCAAATTCATCAGCAGACAACCGTAGTAACGCCAATACGTGTAAGGAAATACTTTAAAGAGCATTAATGTTTGCAGTATGGACTGTATGTTTTTGTAATCCTGCTAGTTCCCTCTCTCAGAAAGCTGATGGATTTTCATGGGTATGGCTGAAGGAATGGCCAGAGAAAGAGGCAGAGAAGCAACAAAGAAGGCTTGGCAGGGACAGTGGGGGAAGCAGAGTTGAGTTAGACAACTTCAGTTTAATTGTGTTAGTTTAGCTCTAGTGAAAGGAGAAGGAGATGAAAATAGTTGAAACTTAGAACTCTGTTTTGCTTTAGAGCAAGGCAAGAAGAATCTCCGTACTCAATTGCATTTAAATAGAAAAGGAAACCACCAGAGGGAGATGCAGGGTAAAACTAAGGTCACTTTTCCAAGTGAGTGGTAAATTGAAAACAAGAATTAAAAAGGTTGGGGGAGGGGAAATGGTTTGCCCAGAACTATTCTAAAATGTTTCAGGGAAAAACTAAGAAGTTATTCATTGGCAACTTTTCTTAATACAGTATTTTATTATTTTTCTGAAGCTACTTTGTTTCAATTGCTTTTATTGATGATTATTACCAAGTCTCTTGGGAAATTTCTATTATAAGCATCACTTTCTTTTACAAAATACATCATTTTAAGGTACTAAGTAATGTGAATTTATAGGCCTGATGAGGATCTCTACTGTTCCACAAATCAGGTAAAACACTTCTGTCCTGGATATTGACCTGGTTGGAAAAGATGTACTTTGATTCATAAGTCAGCAGAATTTCATACACACCTTATATTATTCAGGCAAGAATGGTTTTCAGAATATATGTTTTCCCAGTTGCTCTGAGATAAACATAATACATTTTGCATGTTGAGAATACCAGCAAATGCCTTTGCCTTTGGTATTCATTGTATTGGACTTCTTGGTCTTCAGTACCACTTTTAATTTTCATCAAAATTGGTGATTTTTTTCATAAATAAGCATTTATTTGAGATTTGTTGACTTTTTTTTGAATTCTTGGCTTCTTGGAAGACAGCCGCACCATCTTCAGCATAGCAGCACCCAGCCTGGTGTTTTCTGTCCCCTGATTCAGCACTGATTCTGCTTTTTTTTATTTTCTTATAAACGGGACAGTTGACACTTTATGCTCTATAACATGATGTTTGTAAATTCTTTGGACTGGCAGAATCACGTAAGGGTGCAGTCATGGTATCTGCTCAATTTTGTGTCTATGTCCCTCTGATAGAAAGTGTCCAGCTCTTTTATTCTAACTTGGCATAGAAATAGCTGCAACTTAGCGCTTAAGCACTGCTTTTTCTGTGAGTTGCTGTCTACAGGCACTACTTATTTAAAACAACAATTATTGAGCACCCCTTCTTTAAGTGGCCTCTGCTGCCAGCTGTGAGGGTGCCAAAATTTGTGCCTCTGTTGTCAGTCTTCATCTCCCTCAAGGCAAAGATTTCTACCAGCAAGTGAAGAAACCTAGTTTTCAGATCATACATTTGGGAGTGTTGTTTGGGGTTTCTGATAATTTTTTCAAGTGATATAATGGCTTTATTCTCCAAAATTACATTTTTTACATTTCACTTGCAAGGAAGGAAAAATTAATAGCATTTCAGCAGTTTAACATTATAAAAACCCCCATAATTTGATTGCTTCTGGCACTTAAAGTTATTAACTGTCTTACAAATATCTTGAAAAGGAAGTAACATATAAGTCATATTCTTTGACATTGAAAACTTGTGTGTTTCTTGAGTATCAGTGCAGTGGTAGTTGTAGCTAGAAGCTTACTTATTACAGCTTGCAGGAAGCTCATTCCAAGTGAATGTAGCTAAGTGGTTTTGTTGGACCAGATCATTAGGTTTAAATGAGAGAGAAGCAAGGCTCTTCTTCCAAAAAGAAGACAAAAAGCAGAAAAAAAAAAACGTTAACAAGGTAATGAAATAAGGAGTTGTATCTGTTGTAAAATTAATGAGTTTTCTGGATTTTCTTGTCAGCAATGCAAATTAAGCCACTGCTATCTAATGTTGTAATCTGTTCTTGAAAGCAGTAATTTCCTAGTTCATGGACTTCTTTAAATATTTTGAATTAATTGTAGTGAAGATGATAAAGAGCAGTCGCCCTTATAAATAGGAGCATCTCTATAGATCTTAATTTTTATGATCTGCTTGATGGGTCTGAACAACTGGAGAACATTTTTACTCTCCGGGGTCAACAGTAAATTCAGATTTAGTGCTCTGAGCCGCTTGGAAACACCAGATTCATGACCTCTGTTATTCTGTGACTTTTGCATTCCTCCTACTCTGCCTCCTCTCAGTTTTTCTGCATGGTCAGGATTACTCGTTTTTATTCCCCTTCTTCCAAAGACTGCTGTGTTTCCCTCCCTTCCTTTTTCTTTTTTTGTTTTGTTTTGGGTTTTTGTTTTGGTTTGTTTTGTTTTGTTTTTTTGAGCAACAATCCATGAGTATATGCTTGTGAGTAACACTGGGAAAACCAGACGTTTCCCATCATTTTATATTGCTGTGTATTTTATTAGAATCTAATGCTGCTTCAGGCTGAACTGAAACTTGTTAAGGGATTTGAAGTGCTATCTTGATTATCATCTTGGGCCCTGTCACACATTCTTCTGTCTCCCAGAAACTGCTTTCTGTTAAAGATACATGTCGTCACACGTGTGTGTACACGCTCGTGTGTTGTATATAGTGATGGCTGGTAAGAGAATCAGGAATCATTTTCAAAGAATATATAATAGGATTTTTTGGTTTGGTTTTGTGTTCTTGAATGAAGAGTGATTAGGAGCCTTATTCAGTGGATGATCTACCTAGATTCCAAGACTCTGGTTTGCATATGGTACAGAAAATATATTTGGTGTGATAATCTCAGTAAGTGAGCTTTTTCAGAAGCAAGTGTATCCAGAGAGAGAGTGGGGGAGAGTAAAGTAAATTTTTGTGAAATTTTGTGAATCTTTGAGAAAAATAAATGTACTGAGATTTAGAATTATATAAAGTATAAACTTTATAATGAATTACATATTTAGATCTTGACAGTTGGGTTGGGAAGGATTGATTTTGGCAATAGATAGGTATCAGTTTGATCATTTTAAATAAAATGTGGTTACTTGCTTAAAGAGTTTTGAGTTCTAAAAATGAGAAAAGGAGCCTCTTCTGATATTGTGGGTAAGCAGGAATTAAAATAATACTAATAAAAGAATTACATCTGATAGAACTGTTTGTTTGCCTAAAATTCACATGCTTTAAAATTAATTTTGATTTATGTAAAAAGGTACAAAGTTACTATAAAAATTAGGACTGTGCAGCGGTTTACTACTGTATGTATGTTTTTATTGGTGCTCTCACAGAATTATGAGGTGCTGGATTTGAGAAATCTGAAAAACAAGTAATGTAAATACACGTCATATGAACACATTAATATGTGTGTGTGTGTATTTATACACACAGAAGTAATGTTAGGATTGGTTTCTACAGTGAATTCCTCTCACACACAAATAATGATAGGGTTGGTTTCTTCAGTGAATTCCTGTATTTGTGTCATATTTCGGTCTTCATATGGAGTTAAGCCTTATCTAGAGATACATTTCCATGTAGGATTAAGAATTCTTTTCATACTTGTCCTGGAGTGTTGTTTTGGTTTTTTTCTACCAAGGTCGTGATATTTTCTAGAAAAGAACCATTTTTCTTACAGAAGCAATACTCATTTCTTATTTACTGATAAAGCAACACTCTAGGTTGAAGTGGAAAAGTACATTCTGATGTTATGGACCACAGATGTATTTCAAAATATTTGAGAGGTGTAATTTTGGGTTGCAAACATACAAATATTCTTAGTATTTATGCTTTTGTATTTAGATGTTTCAGCAATTATAAGGAATGAATGTGGTAGGGTGAAAATAAATCTGTATCTTTTCCTGTATATGTATGTGTATATGTATCTGTATGTAAATACCAAATGCAGGCACACACAGCAGGCAGCATACATTGCGAAGCTCCTTGTGAATGTTTAAATTTGGGGATTTTGTAAATTACATACAACTGCTTTTCCAGAAAGTGCAAATGTGTGAAAAAACTGCCAGGATGTGCTTTGTTGACAGATTTGCTAATGCAGTTGTCTCAGTGATTTGGTTGAGGCTGTATGTCAGGCAGCCGGCAAAGCATTTGCTATGGGTTTAGTGTCATATGATGTCTAGTGTTTTTCAAAATTGGGTCGTTTAATTATGCACCCTTTTAAGCCCCAACTTAAAATCTTGGACAGAGCTTTGTCTTCCCAGCTTTGTCGTTGCAGGGCTTTGAAGAGGCTGGGGGGGAAGGCTTTTACTGCCTTGCAAAGAAGCGATTCAGGAAAAAAAAAAAAAAGAAAAGATTCTGTATATGTCTTCTCTCCAGCTGACAGGCAAGTGTCTGTTGTGTGCCCGTGCACATATGAGATTAGGGACATGCTCTGTATTAAGGCTGGTGTACGAGGCTTGCTATATCTTCAATAAGGGTGTCGTGAAATTTGCCTTCACGTTCCTTTCTGATTCATTTAGTTGAAGAGCAGAAGGAAAGTGTGTGGCTCTGCCTATGGTTTCTCTACCATTGTTTACTGTGTATTATATCGTGTAATCCGTCAGCCAATTTTAATTTCACAAGCTACTCATTGTGTTTAAACAGTGCGTTTCTTATATTAAATATTTATGGAAGTCTTTGGGAAGAATACATTAAAATGGCAGATGGAGGTCGTTTCAAGCATTCTCTTGATTGAAGGCTGGGGACCCCTGTGAATTTGAAGTCTGCTTTCAAGGAAAGTTCACAATGTCTGATTATAACCCAGGCAGGCACGAATTCCACCAATTCCCTGCACTGTGATTTCAAAAAGCAATGGCTGCCTACAATCTTCATGCTTCAGCACCTTTCGTTTTGAAATCATTTGCAAGTGCACTGAAGAATGGTGAACAAAAGCATTTACAGTTGTATTGCTTATTAATAATTCAACAGACCTGCAACTTTTGCACATTAAGATTACTTTACTCATTGATTTTTAACTACTAAACCTACGAGGAAAATCTGGCTTTTGATGACAGGACTGAGACGTGCATTTTCAGACTGACACCAATAACTCGGGACTTCTTGCTCCAGGTGTAAAAGGAGCCCGTCAGAGGGGGTGATGTTATGTCAGGCAGGTGAGGTGTCCCAGGTCCTCGGAGGTTGGAGCTGATGTTTGCTACTACTTAGCCTCAGCCAGCTGACCTTGCTGCTTCATATTGCTGCTTCTCCAAAAGATGCCATGAGCATCCCTGCTGATGTGCAAGGACTGATTTTGCTTTTTTTCTTGTTAGAAGCTTTTACTCCAACACCTTTTCCTTTACTCTAGTGGAAATATTTTCAATACCTATATGCATGAGAAAAGAAATCTAAGCTGGTGTGTTTTAAAACATAGTATAAAAACATAGTATAAAAACATAGTATAGGAGATGCAGTCTTTTATACACACTTTTATACACACTTAATAAGACTAAAGGCATATCCAGGAATTGCCTTTTTTGCTAACTTTACATTTCTTTAAAAATAAAACTTAAAATGATAGAGAAACATTTAGGAAAGCACACAGTAAGATGGCATCTCATAGACAATTTCTAGTATTTTTATTCTTCATTAATTTATAAGCATATGCAAATGTGATATGAAATTGATGGTGTCTGAAATAATAAGGTGAAAGAGAAATTATGGAAATGCTGTCATAGAGGGACAGAAAAGGTCCACTAGGATATAGTAATCATATTTTTAAAAAATAAAAAAAAGCATAGCAACCCCAAAACAAAAAACAAAACAAAACAAACCCTCCTTAGAGAAGGCATTGTTTTTATCAAGCTTCAGGATAGCAGCCATTTAGGAAAGTTTCTTGGAGAAAAACATAATAAGTGATGTGTTAGCAGCTAGAGGACCCTACCTTTTCCTCTTGTTCTTTGCTAGAATAACTCTAGTGTTTTCTCAATGTAAAATATATTAATTTTTGTTATTTGGACTTTTTGACATTTGCCACTTAAACCATATTTATGCTTTTGCTAATCACAAATTCTGAAAAGTTCAGTTGTGAAAAAATCTGTTTTGTCATTGCACATTACCTTATAAAAATGTACGCAATGTGTAGTGGTTATTTATTTCATATTGGGAGTGCTGTACTCATCAATTTGATTGAAAGATAAAGTTCTTGCTGCAAAGAGTCTGTTGTCAGAGCACACAGCGGAAGTCACTATACCCAAAATGCAGGTAAATGAATTGACCCTCCTGGGTTTTGTGTAGACAAATTAGACATTCTTATTACTTCTGCAACTACAAATTTGGTTTCATTTTTTGTAATTATTCTCTGTCCATGTGAATCATTATGGCAGCTGCATACTCTGTGCAAGTTGGGTGACTTAATCATATCTCTTGGCCTTAACTAATAATGACACCAAGGAGGACGTGCTAATGATGGAGGATGTTACAAATAAACAGGGCAGTTTTGGAGTCAGTTTTACTCCCTCAGAAGTTCTTATATCTTAAGATTTGATTCATTTAGAAATTTCATACATTTCTCTGAAAAGTTATGCGTATATTAGGTTTACAATTTTGCCTCTCAACCATTTTTTTTTTACTTATGTTAATATAATGTATTTTTGTTGCTGTTTTTACTTAAAAACGTGTGGTTTTTCTTTGAATTTCTTTTAAGTGATATATTGGATGTTTTAAAGCTTCCTGAACACATGGATAATAAAGTTAGGTCTGAATTCACATCTCAGAAAATAATTTCCATAGAAAATTGAGGGAGAAATTTCTTATGCATGAAATTTAAACTGTAATTCTAGCATTGTTTGGCCATGTTGCTATAATATATTCACTGTAAAAACTAGAAGCTGTGTAAATAAGTGAGTGGCAGTTGCCCCAGGCAGAAATTTTTACTGATTCAATGAGATAAAAGTAATTAAGAAACATGTAGACTGATGGGTAATTAAATCCATGGGAAGCATTTTGTAACTAATTACTACGTTCTAATCACAGATTGCTTTCTATTTGTCAAGGTAAGTGTATATAATTACACAGTTCCCATTTTCTT
Organism: Gymnorhina tibicen; assembly: GCA_013399875.1. NCBI lineage: Eukaryota > Metazoa > Chordata > Aves > Passeriformes > Artamidae > Gymnorhina > Gymnorhina tibicen. The sequence continues at coordinate 860,977 of VXAZ01001047.1, read as the reverse complement.
TCATCTAAAATCATCTCAGTTGGATGAGTATTTTTTAAGCAAGCCCAGACCTCTTAGTTTTTTGGCAGTTCTTTTTCCTTGGAAAAAACGAAAGTGGTGGTCATCTTATTGCCTGGATCCAGGTGGCACAGTTGTCTACACTTAGCACTGATGCTCTCTGCCATGCTTGCATCGCGTCTTGCTCTGTGACACATTATTCTCATCTCTCTTGGTGTTCCTACTCTGCTCAGATACCTAATGACATTCTGGTGCACATCACTAGACTGAATTGAAACTCCAGCATTTGGGCATCTGAATTGCATGTCTTTGTCTCAGCTTTTCAAGTGCAAATATCTTAGTACTTTCAATAAAAAGATTTCCTTCTGATAAGAAGAGCGATATAGTTTCGATAAAGTTTTGTTAGTAAGTGCTTAGGTAGAGCTCAGCTGCCTGTTTTCATGATGTGACATTTAAGTTTCTCTTTCATTTGGTTTATGTTTTCAGCCTGACAAGGTGTTTGAGGAAGATATTACTCCATATCTATATTTGATTTTGCCTTAGAATACGGGATTCCCCAGTATGTCTCACCAAAGCCCACATTTCCCTTGAATTGAGACCAAAGCCTGGAACAGAGAGGATATGAAAATTGTATCAATCTTTGGAGTCGCTGTTCAGTACGCTGTCTTTTATTATAAAATCATGGATTCATCTATAGTCAGTTCACTTGGCATTTTCTCTTGCCTTGTTTACACCTTGACAGGTGACTGAAGTAGGTATGATGAGGAAGCGTTGCTCTGTTGTGTCCGGGAACTGCCATGAATACTCAGTAAGCTTGTTCTGCTTTTCTCCAGTGCTGGTCAGTACTGTGTGCTTTGGGAGCAGTGAAAGAAGTGAGGCAGCTCGAGGTGAGGCTCAGCTTAAGCCTTGCATGGCCTCCCAGCTTCATGGCCCATCCCATGTCACAGATTGCAGTCTGAAAATCATGTTTAATAGACTCTTCTTCATGAATTTTCCTATAGACTCTTACAGTTCCAGTCTCTGCAGCAGCCCATAGCAATGAGTTTCATAGTTTCTGTTTTCAATAATCAATGTTTTTACTTAAAGCTACTGCCCAAGACACTCACTGGTTCTATTGAGTTATGGAATCTGAAATAGTGAAAATATGTGCATCATCATTTTCCTGATTATCTTCTTGGCAAGGTCATGGCTTTGTAGATCTTTGTTGTATTCTCCTTCACCTCTGTCATTCTCACACTGAATTGTGGATTATCTGGTCCGTTTTCTTGTGTCTGCTTTATTACAGTCTTCTTTATGATAACATTTATGAAGAAATGCCATAATGGAATTCAGAATTTTGAAAAACCAAGTGTGTGTGAAAAGGCATAGCATTAGCTTCCCCGTAGTTTTGTATTCTCTCTTTATTCAGTGTTAACATTCTGCCAACTTCTTTTTGATTGGTGTTAATTAGTTAGATAATGCTTTAAAAAAAAATATCTAGAGAAAAATTTATATCCCTTATCCAGGCTGTAGTACATAATTTTGAGCCCATCCTTTTCAAGGTTTCATGTAATTTTTTTTTTTTTTGTGGTGTGTTATTTTGTGTTTATCTGCACAGGCTTTTATTGGCTGTGTTATTATTATTACCCGTTAGTTCATTATAATTTCTGCAAGTTGTTACAACAAATTTAGTTTTAACTTCCTGTGCATAATTTTATGTCCTCACAAATTTTTCTTGTGTTCCTATTCCACAGTTTTTTCGGATTGTTTGTCTCTTGAATGCACCAGTCCTCATACAAATGTGGTAATTTCTGTCTATTGTAAAAGCTGGCAAATTATTTCTAACAGTTGCCTCTTACCTGTGGCAAGGCAATCCAAAAGAGCATCAGTCCTTCTATCCCATGAGATATTACTTCCTCTGCAAGTTATTGGGGAAGGACATTCGAGAGCTGTTCGGAAAACCACATGCACTGTTTTGTCTATATGTTAACTGAATTATGGAAAAAGTATAATAAACATGTGAATTCACATAAGCATAAGGATTAACATTGACGTAAATACAAGTTGTCCTTAATGTGGCAGGGAGTTCCATTAAGAATTTAGATAGAATGGTACCAGAATAAAATGTAACACTCACCTTCGTATAACATGCTATTTGGGGCTCAAAGGTATTTAATCTCTTATGCTTTAAATTCTTCATAGTATTTTTAATACTTGATTTTAAATACTTCGTTTAAATACTTAATAGATGCATTCTTTATGCAGAATGTTTTTGCAGCATATCAATTATTAAAACAAGCCACAGTGAAGCTCGGTACTCCTGCATCAGGAATGGAGAAGTTAAATTTTATCACTCACATCCCTTTGTATAGTGCAGGTCTGATTTGATTTGCACCATCCTAGGCTTGAACTTGGAATTTTAGCTATTACAGAGCTTTTTCTAGATCCACTTTATCAAATTTGTATGTGTAATGAAAAACATTTGCAGCACCTGTGACAGCTGAAATTTTGGAGCCAGTAAGTTGAACACAGTAGCTACTTCTGTAGTTGAACAGCTACTGACCTGATCTTGAGAAATGTGAAGTTGATTTAAGGGGAAAGAAGCCCTAAAATGAATGGGCAAAAGGTGAAGTTTTACTTCCAAAACTAACAGAAGCTTGAAGTGAGCTCCCAGAGACAGCTTCAGTCTCCTCCCATTCTTGGCCCTTTGTACTGGCTCCTATACTGCCCTCTCCCCTAGGATGATGGGCAGTATGGCTGCTCTGTGAACATCTGGAGAGCTAGTCCAGATTGCAATAGCCTTATGAGGATGCAGACAGATTAGGTTTAGTCATTGTTAGTAAATTAATTTCTTTATCCTTTTCAATGCCGGATGGAAGAGAAGAGAAATAGGTGGCTGGAGAAAGGTTGTGACTATTTAAGATGCCGTGCCATTCTTTTTTGTATTGTTTTTGTCATTTTTTACTCCTGGACACATCTTTTCATTCTGTCTAAGCAGCAGTTTACATTGGTCAGTGTCAGGGCTGTCCACTGTCAAATGCTCTTCCTTCAAACTACTTTTTCTGACTACATTGCTTACATTACTGAGAAGCCAAACAGGAGGCCATGTAAGAAAGCTGTTTCTCAACAGAAAAGTTAGAAATTAAGAAGGCGGGGTGGGGGAGAGGAAGGGGGAAAAAACCACAGCTTTTCTCTTCAGCTTGCTGTTTCATTTTGTGCAAAGATAAGTAGGGGACATAAACCTGCAGCATAGAGGAGTGTGAGACCACTGTAGATCCAATAGAGATCCTTTTAAGATTCTTGTAGGATGGGACCCTTAGAAAGAAAAAGGGCTTGGAAGAAGCAGAACAGACTTGGCAAGGCAAGTAGACCTCATTGTCAGGCTTTGTCTGCGAAGAAGTGTCCATGTTTGATGAAGAAATATCTACTGAGACTTTCCTTTAGGCTGCAGCAGTGCTGAAACTGATGAGTCATAACTTCAGTCTATAGAGGTGGCTTAGAAGGGAGAGGTGAAGGAAAAAAAAGTCTCCTGAAATAACTGCTCCAGACAAATGTGACTTCTGAGAGCTATCGTGTGTACGCTTTTCACGTCCACTATCCAAACTGGTGATATAAAAGTATGATTTCTAGAAAAGATGCATTGGGTTGATATTTATACAGTACCTGGCACTGGTTAGACTCATATGCATTCCTACCATGTTAGAACTAATTATGGTAAGAAGAAAATTTACTGACTTTTTAGTTATAGAAAGAGAAATTATATGAAGGGTGCTCTTTCAAAAAGCACTTTATTTTCTTATTCCTAAAATTCATTCATTATTGGAAATAAAGAATCATATCTCCATTGGGTGACATAGCCATGAAGTGTTTTCAGATTAAAAGAGAGCTAATTAAGTGCTCTTTGTAGGATAAGATGAATGTTATTTATTTACTGAGATCATTCAGGCATCAACAAATAATGCTAACATTACAGAGTATGATATGACTCTTTTTAAAGAACCATTTTTAAAGAAACTAAATTAAATATGACCAGACTACAGGCACAGCTGCAGCATAAGGACACACAATCTAGCTTGAAATAAGCCACCTTTTTTTTTTTCATAGTACTTTAACTTCAGCCCATCATTTTATTTTTCAAGGTTCTCTAGTAGATTTGTTTTCCTTTGAATAAGTGTCTGGGATAGCTGCTGCAAGCCAGGTCATTTGGACATGTCCAAGCGAAAACAGTAATGCAGGATGTATGCACTAGTTTGTGTTACTCCTTTAAATTAGCACTTTGTTTACAACTTCTTACAGGCAGCAAATTGGTGATATGTAAGCCATCAAAAACCTTTTGGGTTTCTAGTCTCCTCTAAATTGGATTGTATTCAAGTTAATCTGAGGTGAAATGCATTATTGCCTTTACATGGAGTCATCCCCTCCCCCATGTTTCATAAATCTAAGGGCAAAAAATTAATCCAGTAGTTGCAGCTATAGTGAAGTTGTTTATATTTTCTCCCACTGACTTAAGCAATGCTAATTTTCTCATCCTGACTCCTGTGAACTTACAGAGAAATAACAGTGTTTTAATTTATGTTACGAAATTCGAACATACATTTTAAGTAATAACATTGGAATGCTTCAGATTAGAAACTAGTGAGTGGCCCTGAAGATCAGATGCTTTAGTAAGCTACCTTTTCCCTGTGGAATAGAGAGGCAGATATTGGTAATTTGAAATGAACTCCACAGAACGTCAGTGGAGTTCCTTTAGGTGTAGAAATAACTTCAGCTATTCTTTCAATGTAGTTATTCCCTGGATAGATGAGTTCAATCCTTATAAGCCGTGTAAATTTACAGTTCTGTAGTAAGGTTTCTTTGGAAACTTTGTGCTTTGTTTTATTTTTACAATGTTGGTGTCTTGAATTGCGAATGCACTTGTGTTTTTTAGAATATATCTTTATTAGGAAACACAACTTTGGAACAAAAAGCATGTATCATTTTGTTTCTCTTTGCAGTTCAAGGTGGGCTAAATAACAAGACGCTTGTGTTAGTTCTATTTCTGGCAGATATTTAGGTGGTCCTGTATCTTCCTGTTCTTCCTATTAAATAATTGGAACTGCAAAAAATTCTTTACTGGCAGTCTGCACCTTGGCTAATTGGTGCTGAGGATGTCACTAGTCAGGTCTGAGGACCTCCTGCTGCTGGTTTCCCAAGTTACAAATCAGAATTAGCTGCTGACAGCCAGCCAAATAACTTCAGCAAATACTTAGGACAATGGGCACTGAAAGGCATCAAGTCTGTGAAGTAAGTCAGTGGTTTATAGACACTGAAGCATTCCTGAGGATCTCTTAAGCTGAGCCACATGGTGCTCAGCTAGGAAGTTGATTGATGGCTTTACAAAGAAAAAAAATGTTTATGAAAGAATGCTTTTCTTACAGATTATCCTGCATTAATATATATCTGATGTGCCTGGCAATGTTTCAGCAATTGGATGTTTGCCAAGCCTTGACACTTCTGCAAGACACAATGGAGTTTGTCTAGCAGCACAGAGCTTTTTGTTTTATGATCCTGTTTTTAATGAGGCAGACACTTTCATAAGAATTATCCTCCTCTAAATCAGTAACACTTGTACGTTGTGATCCTTACATGTTAAATTGTTTATCTGGGCTAAAGTGGAGTCCATTTTTGCAAATTTTTGCTTCTTATCCAGAATTTCTGTCTTACTATATCATTCTGTTTCAGTGGTTGGATTAAACAAGAAAGATAGCAGAAGCTCTCACGTGAAGTTGAAGAAGAATTACAGACTGCGTACAAAATGTACTAGCAAGGTTCACTGTTCATATATCCCAAAAATAAACTCAGAGGTGTTTAAATGCCTTTGTAAAGACCAGTGCTCAAGGATATCAATGGGAGCTGGGAAACTGAATGCAGTTGTAGATCTGTCTGTAGTAATTTCACAGTACTAGAGAAAAGTTTGGTATTAAATGTCTTTATTGGACTTATTTACAAGTGAATTTCTTTTGTGCAATTTGTGCTGTTAAATTTTTGTGTTTTGTGTGCTGTTTTATAGACGGAAAAAAGGCATTAATGTGCAGTGGGGAGAATTATAAAATCCTTCCTCTGAATCTGGGAAAGCAGAAGAACTTAGTAATTCTGAAACTGCAGCACAGAAATTGCTCAGGCTGTGATTCCCTTATGTTAAATTTATAATTAAGGCCTGGGACAAATAAATTATTTTATTTTGAAATTTGACTTACGTCCAGCCTCCCTAATGTCACTAGTGAATGATTTTTTTAAGCCAAAATGTCTTCGTATGATTCAAAATGATTGAAAAGATATGTGTGCTTTCTTTTATGAGAGAAGCTTTAACAAACCATCATTGAGGCTGAATTATTTCTCATTACTAGCAGAGAGTGGTTCATTTAAATTGCATTTAAGGTCATCGACAGGGCAGGTTGAAGGGGAGGAAAGAGAGGAGATATGCATTGTGGTTAAATGTGTTGGAACAGACCTGCAAAATAAAATAGAGACTGTCAGATAGTCTCAATATTTGTTCTGTCATGCATAGAAACATACACAGAGAGAATATGCAGAAAAACTATTGCTCCAGTGGCTTGCATTCAAGCATATGGTTTGATGAATTGCTTGGAGCCCTGGTGATAAAGAATATTAACAACTTGAAGATGGCAAATCATTTAACTGCCCCTTACTATTGATTATTGTCACATACTATTCTTTAGGTTTAAGTAGGAGTAAACTAAAGTATTTGCACAAGTAATTGTAATTACAAGTTGAAAATTCTCGTGAATCTGTGCTTTTATTCATGCAATGCTTGTGATATTTTTTTGAAGACCAGCTTTTTTTGTGATGTGACACAGCCTGCTTTCTTAAAGTTTGGTGCCCTGTGATGCTGATAGAGTTCTCCACCAGTATGAACCCCACTTTTTTCCTTGTGTGGTATTCCAGGCTGATGGCTGTACCCAAATAAACTGAGAGGCAGAGTTCTGCCTGCTTTCCCTTGAAGTGGGACACATGCTTGGGGAATGCTTCTCCAGCTGGTTACTGTTGTTTATTAAACTAGTGGGAACTTACTGTTGAGAATTCTATTTTTCTGTCAAATTTCATAGAAATTGGTCAATGAATTCAGAAGTTACTGGAATAGAATGATGCATACACAACATGGAAGGCTTGTTTTCTTAGGTATCCTGATTAAAGCTGTATTTCTTAAATACAAGCTTAAGGAATCTGAGTCCACATTGGAGACTTGAGTAGGGGGATTCAGTTAACAGTATTGGGATCTACTAACTCAATTCTTAGTAAAAGCAAAAGAGAAGTTGTTTTAAAAAAATAGAAGCTGAATGTTGTCCATTCTGTCCATTCTTCTTTATTCCTAAAACTCTCTCTGACTGATTTAAACTAATATTTCATAAGTAAGAGTGGCATCAAAACTGCTGTTTGAATAGTAACTCTAAACCTAAACAAATGAAGGACAACTTCATAGTAATCCCGATATGACTGGCTATTTTGTTCAGCTGGAGGAAAGGAATGCATTTCTTTTGAAAGTTTGCTTTTAAGAGGTTTTAGTTTATTTTTCTGTGCCAGTTTGTAGTTAAGACTTGGTGGTGTTACTGAATGCAGCCAGTTTTGCTTGTTTCTCTAATTTGTGTTTGTGTTCATGTGTTCGCACTCATTCTTAAAAGGCTTCTTTCCCATGGCTGAGTCTCAAACAGTATCTGAGCTGAGATACTGCACGTGTCTAGAGCTTCTCTGTAGGTTTCAGAGAAGTGTTTTCATCCTGTGCATCACTTTAGGGTTTATGCTTATATGTTTCACTGGATTCTGTGATCTGTATTTAGGATTTATGGCATCCTTTTAATTTTTCTTTCATTATTTTACTAGAGGGTGGAAACAGGAGAGAGGAAATTTTAGAAGAAATCTTTCTGAAAATATGGTAAACTCATACATCCACTTTGTTCCCATCTCTATTAACCAATTGTTTCTGTTCATGGAAAAAAAAGGTAAAAGTATATAACACTATGTAAGTTGCAGCCAAATTGTTGTTAGTGTTGCATAGGGACAAAAAGATATCTTATGCTACAAATTAGGAGTTACTATAAACTCTTTATTAGATTATTTGGATATTACAGCCCATGAGCCAAGGCTAAAGTTCATGCTCTTCAAAAGAAATTATTGGCAATCAAGATGTGCTATTTAAGAAATGACATTTCTCCCATTTCTGAAACAGACTGAAAACAGACCTTTCATAAGGTTTCTTCTTTTTTCTAGCATTGCTAAAGCTTGTGGCATATGTAGAAGTGACAAATGCTGTATGAACATGCAGCAAGTTTCTTCTGCCACAGGGCAGAGTATTTTATAGTACACATTTCAATTTTCTTAGCTGTACTTTGGGTTGGATATTTGATGACTTTGTAGGGTATTGTCTGTATTTTATTTCTTTATCCAACTTAGTGATACGCATTTTGCATTTTTAGTAAAACTGCTCTGCGAAATATCCCATCTATCATTATCAGAAAACACAAACATATGCAAAAAAGTGCTCCTTTATCTGGTGGATCATATTTCTTTCAGAAAAAATGAGAAACATTTTGGAATAGCATTTGTGTTTGATTTGTGATTCCTCTAGAAAGGTTGGAATTCATTTTTAGGGCTCATAGGGTTCGTAAAGAAAATGATTCTTTAAGTTCCTCTAAAAATAATGTAGTTGTGGAATTCTGAAGCTTGATTGCAGTCCTACTATTACGTGGATTAGTCATCAATATGCTGTAGTAATATTACTCTAAGTGTTGAAAGGCTGAATATTTTAAATTTTAATACACCTTCGTACGCATGCCCATGCTAACTGACAGAACTGATGCTGCCTGGAAGAGTTTTTCTTCAAACTCATTTTCCCCTTCCCCATGAAACTTCTGGTACACGGTGGCCATGGGCAAGAGCCCCATCCCAGACAAACTGCTGCACTTGCCCTGTAACCGCTGGGATGTTCTGCGTGTTCCTCTCCCAGGGATATGTCCCTGTAGCCATGTGTGAGCACCTCAGCCAGCCTTTGGAACCGGGCCTTCCCTCCCTGCTCCACTCCTTCCTAAACTCATACACATTCTCTACATAGTCACCTAAAATTGGTGCTTCCGCATGCCCCTGGCAGGTTGGATGAGTCTCCTAAAACTGAACTCTCTATTAAATGATGGAAAGTAGTCCTGATGGAAAAGCCATCTTGGGAAACAAAAGACAACAAAAGAACAAGTAACAGCAGCATGATTCCTCAACTATTAAAATTGCAGAGAAGTAGTATTTGAAATGCTATTACCTGGTTTGAAGGGAAATGTGATCTCCTAGTGTTAGGGATAACTGATTAAAGAAATCTTTGGGACAAGTGTGTTATTTTTTTCATCAAGATTTCCCTAATGATGGGTTTCTAACAGTTAACGCAGCACTGAGCAGCTGTTCTAAGATTTGTGAAGTTTGATACCTTTATAATTTTTCTCCTCAAGTTTCATTGGTGGGTTGTGTCTTTCAGAGCTAAATACAGGCTGTAAAGGTGTTAGTAATAAGTCTAAGGAACACATTTCAGAAAATTTTAAATGAAGACAAAGGTAAACTTACGTAACACTTGTAGACTTGTGTTACCAAGCGTTTAAAGAAAAAGTATTTAACAAATGGATGTTCTTAGATTATTTCAATAATATTTGTAAGGGGTTTTTTTCCTAGTGTCATCTGTTTGATGGGGTTTTTTAATAGATGGAATAATAAACTTTTTCTGAGTGACTAGGCTCTTGTTTGAATTCTGCTCTTTAAAAGATTCGGTAATTTCACTCTCAGTATTCTTTTGAAGATTCATGGATAGAAGCTCATCTCTCTTTATTTAGATTTAATTCATGATCCTATGTTGACATATAGTAAGTTCATCAAAAGGTAGATTATTGTTTAGATTGAGACCTTTATGGGCATTAATCTGTTTGAGAAAAATACATTAATATTCTTCAAAACCCTTGAATGATTTCACTTTGACCTCCCTGTGGACATCTCCAACAGATTTTAATTGCATTCTGCTGATGATATATTTTGGTGGTCTATCATCGAATACTTAAAATAAATTTAGATTAAGGTGGCTACACTCCAAAAAGGCTTTAAGTACTCTGTGAGAATTCAGTGGATATAATTAAACAACTTCATGATTTAGAACTGGGGAAGGTGTATTGCTAGTGCAATGCAAGCATTCTCCTTTTTCGGTCAAACTGACCCATTTAGAGTTGCAGAGACAATACCATTCATTTGAGAAAAAATTTTAAGTAACACTGAACATTAAAAGAGAGGTTTGACAGAAATCGGGGTATTACAATGTTGTTTCTATCTGTAAACTTTCTAATTTGTAATGCATATTTTCCTGGCAATTCTTTTTCTCATTAAAAAAAGAACCGAACAGAAAAGGATACACCCACCTTACTTTTGCTACTTGATGACTCGCCAAGGAACTGTTTTAGCTTGTAGTCAGGTGCTGCAAGCTTGAGATACAGGCCTTAATGAATGAATGGTGTTATCTGTGCTGTCAGGAGAAGGTAACTTTAGATAAGGATTCTTATCCTCAGAAATGGTATTTACCGCTCTGTATTGCTGGCTTATGGAACCGGAATCCCCGAAGTGCATTCCATGTTTAGCTGACCACCTTGCCCTTGAACATGCTGGCTCTTTTCCCTGCTTTCTTGTCTTCTATGATGCATCAGTTTGACAGGTTATTGAGCTGTTTTCACACTTTATCCAAAGAATAGTTGTAATTAAAATCAGTCTTTTCCCTAGGATTCAGTATTTCCATGTAAAATGACTGTGATATATTGAGGAATTGAAGAAAAACAAAGCAAAACGAGCCCTTCTTTATTAAAGTATTTCTGTATTCTGTATTGCCATTCGAGGTTTACAGTATTATATCTTGGCTAATAACTTAGTCTGAAACAAAGCATTTAACACTTCTATATTTGTCACTTATGATAGTGCTCTATTCTGAATTCTAGGGGTTTTTTTGTGAGTAGAACATGAAATGTTTTAAAAGATGTCTCCCCTAATCCTGGTATATGTCACAAACCAAAGATTATTTACTCATTTTCATTAGCTTTTCAGTCAAAGAAAGACATAAGCTATCTCCTTTCTTTGATTAAAGTTTTGAAATTTCAACATTCTACTGTAAACCAAATTATTTTCAATAATTTTCAGCTAATTTTTAAAATATCATCTGTAAATACCCAAAATGTGTTTTTTTTTCTACTCTTACTGTTCATCTATTAAAAAAAAAGGTCAAAAACATTGAATGAAGTAGGACTGTAGGATTCAGCTCTTGAAAATGCAAGAAATTTGAGCAGAAAAATGCTCTGTGGAGGATGAAGTTCCATGTCAAATACTTCCAATACACCCTGGCAGCTTGTGTACAAGTTCCCGTTGTAGAATTTTTAAGTCATTCTGTTTCTGTAGAAGTTTATATGATGGTAAACTCAGATTCAGAGAGTTATTTAGCTTGGCTACAAACATTTTTAATGATTGAAACTTGGTATGCCATTCTACTTCCCAAGAATTAATCAGTTTCCCTGAAAACATGTTGTTTAAATTAATCCAAACTCATTAGCACTACAGAGATGGATACTCAGTAAAAAGCCTCCATTAATTAGCACTGCATCCTGTAATATGCCTACAGCTCGTGACCATTTCCTTGAATTTGTGCAGTGTGTGACCCTTTGCATCTGATATTCATCTACAGCGGAACGATAGCCCATGTTTTGGGTTTAGAACAGCGAGCGTATGTTACAATGAGTGGCACGTTACTCTCTTTTTCCCAATGAATTCCAAAGCCATAAACAAGATTTCTCATATACCTCATTTTGAATTCAGAGCTCAGCGCAGGTTTTTCATTTGTGTTTTGACAATAGGCATAGCAATAATAAATTTTGTTTCTTCAGTTTTTAAGTTTATGGAAATTTTACTCTTTGTCTTTTCAGTAGCTAAAGAGTATTTGTGCAGGGTGCTGTACTGACCCTTCTGGTGGAGGGTCAAATATTCTCTGCCTGCTTGTAGTGCCAGGACAACATGAGCATATCAATATTTCACAAAGTGTATTTGTGAGGCGTAGAATGGAGAACAATAATTCCACACTTCAGGAACCTGCATTTCTATATGCTGCATACAGGGGTGCAGACCAAAACTCATGCCTTGTCTGTGTTTTCTGAAATTGCTTTCTTTTGTGTTTAAGTCTCTTTTTGCAGATCTGTTCCCTATAGTCACCCAGTCCTTTATGCTTTATTATCTTAATGCATCTACCATTGCCTATCATTGAACTTGCTCCTTGAATAATGTTATTGGTTCCGCAAAGAACTAATTAGCATCAGGCAATTATGTCCCTGATCATTAATACACCTAGGACTTTTATTCTGTAAACCAACCGAATTATTGTAGAATGTCTGTATATGAAATGGCAAATTTTAGTTTTATCTCTTTTCAGCTGACAAGTATAATGATTAAGTGGATTTTTTTTTTTTTGCATTCTTTCATTTGTGCAAAAGCTAACCTTCAAAACAGGCCATTGTGTACATAACACACTTGCCTGGAAATAGGAGGGTCACAGGCAGGTGACCAATAGAAAAAGCACAGACCTCTCTCTTAAAGAACAACTTCCTCAGCCTGAAAAATAGAACCAACTCATGAAATTCAACTATGCACTTTTCCCTCCATTTTTTAAAAAGATCTTTTCCTCCCCTTTCTCTTCAAACTGGCTACAAACCCCAATTTATCATCATGATGTATGGTATCATTAATCCTCCTTGAAAGCAAGATGCATAATGCTGCAGTGTTGGCACTGAGCAAACTTCAGCAGCCTGACTGTCTTCACGCCCCTTTGAGTCCCTCTTGTTCTAGCAGAATGAAACTGGACTCATAATAAGTTTAGCTATCATGCTGTTTGCAGCAGCAAGTGACCTATTATCCTGTTCCCTTTCCTTCCCCTCCTTCCTCTCCCCTTTGCTAACGCACTACGGCTACAAAACGAGCGAGACAGGGCTGCTGGTTTATGCTCTAGCAGTGAGCTGTTAGGAACAGAGGGCCCTATAGGGGTAGAATGACCTCTTTTATAAGCAAGGACAAGAGTTTGCTTTGTGGGAGAGAGAAACCTTTTATGCTTTCTTTGGTATTTAATGATTAGTTGGCTCTATCGGCCGCATGCTTTTTATTGGGAACTCTCAATTTTTTTTTTTTTTTAATACCATAAGAAGAAGGAATAATTTAAATGAAACTTTTAGTACTGTTACAAGCTTTTTTATTCCTTGTTTTGAAAAACTCCTTTCTATAAAAATACTTGGCTTATCAATATAGTAGGAGAATTGAGCAAAATAAGCTATGAAATAAATATGAAATAAACTATCAAATTGTAGAACTGCTAAACCTTACAACAGTCACAAGTAGTGAACGTCCTTTGTAAATGCCTTGAAGACAAAGCATTTTCTGCAAAAGGAGCAGTTCTGGTTTTGAGACTTTTATGCGATGGATTGAGATAAGCAAATTCAGTGAACCAATATTCTAAATGGTTTCATCAGTTTCATTTCTCAGATGCATGACTTTGGAAAAGTAAAATTTTGAATAAATGCATTTGCAGCTTCCACTTTCTTAGTCACAGAAGATAAAATGGAAAGCCACTGTTAGTCGTGTGGCTGTTAGGTTCTTCTGTCAGGCTTCACATCTAAATATAAAGCAGATGGTAGAGGATCATCACCTAAAACTTATTTCGGTGTTACTAAGGAGTAGATGGGTAGCTGGGCCAGAACTCTTAGTTTCAGTATGGAGTTGTTATTGTAAAATCTCCTAAGTAACCCTAAAAATTGTTGTGAAAGGTGGTAGTAGAAGTATGTGCATATATTGTATCATTGGAGGGGAGAGGGAGGTTTTTTAACTTGTGCAAAACCACAGCGTTTTGTTACTCTAACTTACAAGTAATTAAGAAAAGTTCTTGTTCCTAATGCTTGTTTTTTTCTTACTGTGGTTCAGCTCTGATTAGATTTTGTAAATTACATAAAATAGCACAAAAATATGAATGCATTTTGAGGGGAAAAATGTATAAAACATAAATTTAAAAAAATTTATTAGCACATTTTTATTGAAGTAGAACCAAGCTGTTTCCTGAATTCATTTGCATTGTGCTTGATAAGGTATTTCTTCAACTCTTTTCCATCAAAGTTCATTTAAGTTCTGATTGCAACTTAATATGTGAGTGAGAGAGGGAGTAGGTTTTACTTTGTAAAAAATACAACTTTGTCTAACCAAAATCTAAAATATGTTTTATACTTTTGACAAAGCAATTGCTGGAACAGTTAAGGGGGCCCAAGGTGCAATTAATTTTTCTATTTTGCAGTTTGTGAATATAGCCCAAACTTTTTTGCCTTAGTTTGCAGGATCAGGAATTCATTTTTAGTATTTATGTCACATCTGTAGTAAATGATCCTTTAAATCAAGTTCCTGTTATGGCTTCACAGGGTCTGAGAATTTCATACCATGAATATATACTAATGTATAGCATTTTTATATAAATACATGAGAACTTAATCATTTGTTAGTGTAAACATTTACTGAAGTATGTTGGCAAGGAGAAAGAAAAAATATCTTTAATTTCGTTACTAAGTGTGGTAGACAACACAGCCAAACAGAACCTTCTAAAGTGATACTGTTCAGTGTTCGACTTTGAAAAAACACATTATTCCTTCGTAGGTGGAATGATCTCAGTCAGTATAACTTGGTCTGTATGTCACTTCATATTAGTTTCCAAACATTTGTTCTCAGAAATATGTAGACCGTAAAAGTTACTGTGTTCATTTCCTAAGCACTCTAATATATGTGTCATCCTGTGGGTAGTAGAAACCACAACTGCTTTAAAGGCTTGTACTGAACTAAGCACTTGCAAAACACAGCTCTAGTTTTTGTAACTGCAGACTGACATCCAGAAGTAATAGAAATAATCCTGCAGTGAGAGGCATCCAAGTGTGCCGACAGTGCTGGCTGACGTCATTATGAAGCTGTTCTCTCTCATCATTGAAAGAACAGAACAACCAGGGGAGATTCCTTATGACTGGAAGAAGGGGGAATGTCACCCTGCCCTCCAGAAGGAGAAAGAAGGGAGAACTGAGGAACTACAGGGCAGTTGAACCTCACTCTGTATGGGGCAAACACTCCTAGAAGCCACCTCTGGCACAGGAAGGACAAGAGGGTGCTTGGGAACACATGGCATAGGATTACCAACAGCACCCCATGTGATGGGCCTGAGTGACTTTTCAGATGGGATGTCTGGCTTTGTGGAGGAGAGGAAAGCAGTGAAGTTATGGTGTTTTGTGGTGGGTTGGTTTGGGCTTTTTTTTGGGGGTAGGATATTGTTTGGTTTTTTGTTTGGGGGTTTTGGGGTGGAGTTGGATTTTTTGTTTTCATTTGGGGTTTTCTGTTTTGTTTAGGTGTGGTTTGTTTGGTTTCATTTACCTTAAATTTGTCTGTGACTTCAGCATAGTTCTTAATGTTTTTAGAGTAGTGAGATACAGACTGCATTAGTGGGTGGTGAGAGGGTAAAGGAATTTCTTGGACTGTCAGGTTCCCAGAGTGGTAATCCATGGTATAAGGTCTAGCTGGCAGTTACTGAGGGTGTTTTGCAGGAATCGATACTGGAGCCAGTATTTATGTCTTTCATAACAAGGTTGACAGTGAGATAGAGTGCATTTTGAGGAATCTGGGAGATGATACCCAAAATAGGGGAGTACTTGACTGGCTGGATGGTACAGCTAATATTGCAAGGGAGAAATTGCCTGGAGAAATTGACTGACTGTAACTTCATGAAGTTCAACAAAGGCAGGTAAAATGTCCTGAATCTAGGGTGGAGTAACACCATGCTGCACTATGGATGTGGAGAGCTGACTGTCTGGGAAGCAGCTTTGCAGCCTTTGGAGCTCCTCTGGGAAAGCTGGTGCACATGAGTCAGCAGTGGAACCCCTCTGCAACTGCCAGCTGTGCCCCAGCTGCTGTTGGAGAGCCGCAGGGCCCAGGGAGTGACTGGTGCCTTGGACTTGGCAATTATGAGACGTCACAGAGAGAGTGCTCTGTCCATTCTTGGGCGCCTCAGGACAAGGCTGATACACTGCAGCAGTTCAGCAGAGGGACATTGAAATGATGAGGAGGATGGAGCACATAACAGACAAGAAACGGATTTGTGGAGCTTTTGAAAAGAAAGCTAAGAGGAGTTATTATTGCTGTTTATGACTGCCTAATAGGACAGTACAGAGAAGACAAGACAGAGCCAGACTGTCATGAAGTCAGACAGGTCTTGCAGAGATAGGATGATAGGTAACAGGACAAGTTGGAACACAGCAAATTGCAATTAGGTGCAAGTAAAAATATTTTGCCCTTAGGGTGGTCAAATACTGGAACAGATTACCCAAAGTGGCTGTGGTATTGCTGTCCTTGGAAATATTCAGAACACAACTGCAACTATAGTAGGTCAGCCCACATTCATGATGTTCAGATCTTGTTCTCCTGTTCTTGGCAAGCATTAAGAAAACAGGAGTGGACAACAATCTTCTATGTCCTTAAGACTGTCCAGAAGGGTAAAAAAATAGGTCTTTTAAAAAGAGGAAATACTTTTGAGCATTAATAAAGATTCTCTAGAAATTCAGGCTGTGAGACAGGTTGTACGCAGTGCATTGTGAGCAGAACTGCAGTACTGCATTTGTCTGTATGATACAGTGCTGAACCGTAAGCTGACCTGCACTTCACAAAATACAGAAAAAACATTGATCCTTTAGGTCATAGCCTGACAGCTTGCCTCTTTCACCAGCCCTGAACCTAGACATGTCTTCTTTACCTCAATCTACTTTCCTCATTTGCTTGCCAGATATCCTGCATTCTCTAATTATGACAGCTTGGTGTGAGTTACTGTCTAAGGAACTCAGGTTTGTACAGGATTGTGTCCAGCTCCATTTGTTCTATCCTCCAGAAGCCCTGTATATATACGGATGCAATAAGGATAAGGGTTTCTTAGTGAGCTGGAAAGAAATCCTTCCAAACCCCTTGTAGCATCAGTGAGTTGTTCCCAGTTTGATTTTCTCTTTCAGGAAGTCCCTGTGATGGGGTGCTTCAGCGATGATCCATGTGGTTGAACTGTCTTAAGAGGACACTTCTACGGCGGTGAATCAATGCTTGCAGAGGACTTCAGAGTTACAGGAGGAAACAGATTCCTCCAAATCTCAGTTTCTGTTTAAACTTGCATTATGTCCAGATTGGTACAGTGATATGCTATATGCACAGATGTCTTCACAATTTCCCAGTTAAGGCACTGATTCAGCAGAGTAATCTAGCACATACATATACACACATACGCATCAAGCACGTAAATGGTGCGTGTAAAATCCATGCTGAATAAATAAGGAGAAACTCAAATAACTGAAGAGAAGCTAAAGTAGGCTAAACTCATTCTGAACAATGAATTTGGTGTTTTCTAAGCCTTTATCTTTGGCCATGATTTTTTTGGTTTTAAATAATTCTAAGGTTATCAGGAATGATCAGATTGACTGTCCTCAAGTCTGCAAGAGTTTCAGACAAACATTTAAGTAGGGCCTCCCCTTGGCAGATGGTCTTTTTGATTTCTGTGGTACATTGGGAGAGGTATTTCTGTGGTCTGTACAGCACTGCAGGCTGCCATAAGAACTCACTGTTGGAGAAGGAATCAGAAGGAGGTCAGGCAGTTATTGATAAGCATATGTGGGCTACTGAGCAGGTCAGAGTCAGGGGCCTCCCACTGAGGCAGCCTGCAGAGAATTGTGCTGTTGGAAAAGCCACTCCTGTTCACATTAAAAAATCTGCCAGGAAAGAGGAGAACAAGAAGGGGAGGAGAAGAAAAAAAGGGGGATTTGGGGATTGAATTTCATTTGTACAAATTCAGTTATCAAATACGAGAATTTCACTGGGATTGGTGTCCAATATTTTAACATCTTCAGATCTTTTTGTAGTTTGAAGTAAATTAATTTTTCTGATTGAGTAGACTTCCCTTCAGTTTAAAGGATGCTTGGTACTGCCAAAAATGGTGTTTACAATTGTGACATGGGGATAAAGCAAAATAAAAATGCTAGAAGTTTTTTTTAATTAAAGAAATTAATAATTTCAAGTGGTCTCTAAACCAGAAATGCACATATTTTGTAAAAGTGATAGCTGTAGGATTTCTTATCTTCTTTATGACAAGGATTGTTTACCCCACAAAAATGAAGTTAAACCCCATGTCAGATAATCTGCAATGAGTGTTCTTTATATTGAGACATGTGAGAAGGAATGGGCTCAAAACTTTCTTCATTTGCTTGGAACCTATTCTTTTTCCAACATTTTTCATTCTCCGTAATCTCCAGTTACAGCAGAGCAGAGATCAGAGGCCAGCTGGTAAGGTTTCTTTTTTGTGCTGGGTAGTGATCGCAGAGTGAGAAATAAACCACGAGCTGTGACCAAAGGCAGACTTGTAATTACTTGTATATAATGATAGTTGGCCTTAATACTGCAACAAATGCTCTGAGTTTGCACATCTGAAGTCTGCCGTTTGGATCAATTTTCTTGTTTACAAAATCAGCTTGCCTTTATTAGCACCAAAATTGCCCAATAACAGAGTGGTGCACTGAACGATCAAGTGAGGTTCACTGCAAAAGAAAGGAAAAAAAAACCTGTACATGATTAGACAGTGGATTCAAATAGGTTCCTATGGAGGGCTGGAGTTTGGAGGGGAACTGGGTGGAGTGAAAATAGGAAGTGTTGACTGACTTGTTTTCTCCTCTTACCTGGTCTAAGTTTAGGCTCCTAAACTGAGGATGCAAAGGACTAAAAAACATGGCCTAAAATCAGTTGACACAAAACCTCTGTCACACACAGTTACGTACAAAGTTGATTTATCCTATTTATCCTACTTGTAAATATTTATCACTCACAGTAGCTTTCAGTATTTGAAGATCCATTTTGTCAACCTGAAATTGGGACGTGAACTTTTTCCTAAAATACAGGTGTTCTTCCTCCTCCATGCCTCCCCCTCCCCCTTTCTCCACCCCCCCAC
>VXAZ01001047.1:723147-841864 GCA_013399875.1 Gymnorhina tibicen | reverse complement strand
CCCCCCCCCCCATAAGACTACATCCTTGGATCTCTCAGCATGAATTATTCCCATTGCTTGTTGTTCAACACCCTGATCGGAGAGCAGATGAGACAGTTATTCCTGTTGTTGCTGATTTACTATTACAGCTGCTTCCTCTTCTTGTGATTTAATTTGAAGTTTCAGCCCACCAGGGGGCTAATGGGCCCCACCTATGCAGCTTTAAAAGCTCACTGTTGTTTTCCACCGGAATATTATTTCCATTCCTAGCCAGTGATTTATTTTTTTTCCTCAGTGTTCATCTCGTAACTGTGAGGCAGTATTCCATTAGCCATTTTCATGAAAAAAGAAAAAGGAAATTCAGCCCAAGCCCCATGCAACTCTTTAGATTGAAAGCTTCCAAATGAGAATTACTCTGTTGCAGTAGAAACTCAGCAAATCAATAAGTTTTGTAGTGTTCTTATGGCCACTGGAGACTCATATAAAGAAACACAAACCAAACAAAACAGGGCCATATCAATCATTAAGACTGCTTACATTTCTCTTCTTTTTAACATATAGCATATAAAATTCACTTCTTTTTTTCACGTATTTCAGGAAAATGTAGGGAGGCAGCAAACCCTAGAGTATGTTTCATGGTGGGTACTGCCTGCAGTGAGATGAATTCCAAAAACATTAGCAAGTGCAGTGAAATCCACTGTGGGATTGTGTACTGCAGACAGATTCTGCAAGGGGAGCTCAGTTTGAGTGGGACTGAAAACTTGTGCAAATGGTCAACCAAAGAGCTCTTAAGTACTTCAGGAATGCGTTACACCAGACGTCTCTCAAGATCCAAATTATACATCTCCCTCACTAACCTATTCTTGAAGCAAAACTTAAGAAGTGATGAGTTTTACAGTTAACCTTTAGTTTTTAAACATTCTTCATTCTAAGTAATAAATCACCTTGAAAACATTTCTGTACAAACAGGATTAACTTTGATGCTCAACATAACTTGCTCTCTGCCTTTATTGTTACCGTGTGAATTTAAGAGTAGCAGTCTTGAATTTGTATCTTGTAAAACATTTGGTTTTCTAGGTTTATTGCTTTTTATGTGATTAAAGGCTGTGTATGTGCTTATATTTTCCTCATCTGAGTATATATTTATAACATAAACATTTACGTTTTGTGATACATTCTCTGCTGGTCCAAAGAGTGCTTTGATGAATTATGCACCTTCTAGTGTTTGGGTATTTCTTTTACCAATTCATGATTGGTTTTAGAAGATTAACTCTTCACTGAGTTAATGGTGTCTGACCTTGCTAGGAATCACAGGTGTTTTCCTTTCAGACACCCTGTTTTCAATGGCTTATTTCTTCCTTTGGGGTGGTGTGGAAGGGGAGAGGGATTGTACTGCGAGAAGGATGAAAGCTGGGCAGCCTGGCAGAAATGGCTGTGTGAAACCTCAATGCTTTCAACTATTATTGAAGGGTGGTACAATCTTTCCCTTCTTTGAGTAGGAGGACATTATTACCAAATATCAATGTTCTAGGTTGCTATTTACAATATAAATCAAATGCACTACTTCCTAAGGCTCTGACTGATGGAAAATGAACCATTAACTGCCAGGAAACAGGTTTTCCTGTACTATCACTCTGTCGTGCAGTGGTCACTAACCTTTTCAATACAACCTTAATATTGCATTGCTAACTGTATAATTTAAAGAATACAAGATTTTAATAGTTACTTCAGGAGGAATGTTAATCACAGTGCTTTAGAGCTGGTTTTGCTCACTGGAAGCTTACCAGTTAATAAGCTAACTACTGTAATAACCATTAGTGCAAACTCTGCCTGGGTGATGTCGCTTGCGGTGTTTAATGAATTAGGCTCAAAAAATAAAACAGAGTACTAAACTTGTCTGACTTGCTGTAGAGGCAGCACAGAATTAGTCATTGGCTGTGAATGTTAATCACTCCACAGCAATGATAATTTACAGCATTGTTGTAGCACTCTTGTGCTCATAAAATGAACTTAATAACCCACTGCTACCCATGGGATAAGCCTTCCTTCTCCTTCCCTCCCCTTTGCAATTGAATACCCAGTCTGGCTGCATAATAGCCATGTGAAATACTGCATTTAAAAGAGTGAGCAGCTGTATGATAAAATAAACAGCTCTAAAACAGATTTGTTAATTATCTCTTTCTTTTATTCACAGAGGGTGTTTGTGAGATATGGCTGACCAGTGAAGACACAGGGGCTTATGGCAGAGATATTGGCACAGACCTCCCCACGCTTCTGTGGAAGCTGGTTGAAGTTATTCCTGAGGGAGCTATGCTGAGGCTTGGCATGACAAACCCTCCCTATATTTTAGAGCATCTGGAGGTAAGGAAGAAAAGGAATCATTTATATGCCAACATAGACATTCATTGAGTGAGTCAGCATGGAACCTTGCGTGAAGTGTCTTTCATTTTAAGCAGTTGTTTAAAAAAAAAATAGACTTAAAATACATTTACAAAATTAGACTAACAATGTTAAGCCATTGGCCTGACACAGCAAGTTATTGAGATAATGCTCAAATAATTTTGGAATTATAATATTACTGAGATCTCTGACCTGAAGGACTTTATTGAGGTGATGTTTATTTGTGTGTATGTCTAGTGTTTCCAAGAATTAAAGGAAATGTCACTAGCAAGTGATGGACTATGGGATTGAATTTTTCTTCCTGCTGCACCTCAGACAAATATTTCCAGAAACACTGTATGCTGGTCTCACTCAGTGATGCATTCATTATCCTATTTTTGGCGTGTTTAGTGCTTCCATGATAAGAAATAGAAATGTAAGTGGATATCTGTGTTTAAAATAAATGTAACAAAGCAGTTCAATGAAATTAGAAGTATATAACAATGTGAATTTGAAAGAGTATCCTATTCATGCAGAGGAGGAAGTGAGAGTTTCTTCTCAAAGGTAGGTTGGTTTTGATGGATTCTGTCACCAAATGAATTTATTGAAATTCCTAGGAACTGTCCACAGAATGTGAACATAACTGTAAAGAGGAGGAAAAAGGAGGGAAGGATGTAGTTGAAGGCAAATTTTGTAACCATGTGCATGTGTAATACCCAGATAAGTAGCTGGTATCCATGCTCCTTTCCCAAAGATAATATAACATTAATAGTTGCACTTGTGTTTTCTTAAGACATCAAGGACAGTATTTTCTCATCAGAGTGCTCTTACTGTACCTTTGCCTATTGTTGAAGCATGTGGGCCAGAGAAATCTCATACTGGTAGGAATAAGCAGGTTTTCACTTCACCAGCTAAAGAACATGAACTGCAGAAACCTGCAAGAAACTTCCTGGGTTGTTATTTTATTCTTTGGTTTAGCATACACTTCACTAAGAGAGAGTCTCAACTCAGCACACTGAACAGGAGCCTTTAGGAAGTGGTGTGGGTGTGTTTTTGAGAGCTTTGCATTGGACTCTCATATCTGTCATAAGTTTTTCTTTATTTTTATTTGAACATTTTTCAGCATCTTGTACAAAAGCAAATCAAGCTTTTAGCAATTTTCACAGTTAATGTTTTTGCTTTCATTTTTAATTCATGTTATTAAAAGTGTTTTGGCATAGACTGCTGCTTTTGTCACTGCTGGTCATTGTATGAGTAGTCTCAAAGCTTAAAAAAATAAAAGAAAAATCAGTTGCTGTAAATAACAAACTGCTCTGCCGAGGTAAGGGGCACTTGATATAATCCGAGAAAAGTGGAAAGAATATTGCTTTCCTTCAATCAGTAGCCATCATAGTAAGTGTGAGCATGTCACAAATCTGTAAATTTCTGGTACCTAGTCTTCCTGTTTCTAAATTTTCCAGAAGGTGCTGTAGGTAGGACTTATTTTTTTATCTGACTTATATTTAGGAAAAGTACTCTTATCTCTTTGAAAATAGATCTTTGGTTGTCATGGTAAAGTGAGAGGAATGCATGGAAGCTTACTGAAAGTGTGTCTCTTGAAAGCTGCTGTGCAGAACATGTGTTTGTGTGCGCCAGCCTTTTTGTGCAGTAACAACATCTGCTGTTGCTCATCCTCTTCAGCGCTCCATACAATTTCCAGTTTATATGATTTTTCTAAGCATTATTTAATCACATTTCTGTGTTTCATGTGTGACCAAGAATTTCTGATCTTGAAATTTGGTGACATAATTTTGCTGATTTGTCAAACTAAATTTATAAAAAATATTTTTGCCTTCTGCATTTTTATCTAATCTCCTCTTCCAAATTTACGAGACTTGTCTCTGAAGGATCACTGGGGAATGTTAGCAGTCTCCTGTGTACATTTTCACCAAACAAAATAAACTTGTTATGGGCAACCTGCTTTTAACTTTCCAGTTGAGGAAGGGGTAAAACTGTAATTTGTTTAAAAAACCAAAATTAAGGGAGAAGCTGGTTAACCCTCATGTCAGTTGATTAGGATAAAATCCAGATGTAGATCTGTTATCTCCTAAGAAAGGTATGACGATGTGTTATTCGTTGCAAATATCTTTCATTAATTGTTTTAAAAGGTGCTGTGTTTTATTAATTTATTTTGTTAGAAGTCATCTGTCTAATTAGGATTGGCTTTCTGTGAAAAAATTTTACCTTGGAAAATGTACTAATCTTGTGTTCCTTTTTGTATGCAATGAAAAGGACAAAGTCATTCCAACCATGTATCTTTTTAAAAAATCAAAACTGCCAATCATTTTTGGCAGTTGCATACAACTGTACATATGCAACTGCTTGGCAAGGGTTTATTTCTCTCTAGAAATGATATGTGGCATAGAGCAACAGTAGTCATCTAAATGTGGAAATTAATTTTAAGATCTAGACAGAGCTTCCCTAGAGACTCAGACTAAAAGCAATGATTTTGATTCATTTACTTCTTTTCCGTATGTATTGGAGCTTACCTGCAGGTGAGAATGTTTCATCTGCCTCAGTATCTGGGAATCAGTTTCTTAGTCTCCACTAAGGAGTAGAAGCCAACAGTTCTGTTCCACTGATGGAAGCCAGCACAAGGAGAGGAGGAGGAGGAGGAGGAGGAGGAAGACAACTTCCCTTGGGTCAGGAGTGGTGGGATTAGAGCAGAGGAGGGGCCAAAGGAAAGCTGTGAGCACTTGTAATGGGCATTAAGGCTCTCATGCTGGAAGGCTTGGTAGATCTGGGGGCCTGAGCCAGTGGCAATCCAAACTCAAGTTTGTTTAAGGTAGAGAGTCAGTTTAAATTTTCATATGATTTAAAATAGCATAACCAGTGCCTTCAGGTACTTCTGTCAGATAAATGCCATTCTGTACTTGAAGATGTTTGTCATTTCAGAGGATACTGTTCATCTCATGAAAATCCTTACTATGCTTGTGCTGTGAGGTCTGTCAATTTAGTACTTTAGTTTTTTATTCAGTAAATGTGGTGGTAAGAGTGCCTTGTGTAGCATGGACAGTCTTGGGATGAGAAGCAACCATGTGTTTTGAAATGATAAATTCTGCATTCACTTGGGCCTCCTTCTTTAAAAAGAAAGATACGTTTGGAACCATACAGTGTTTTATAGTCATGCAACATATTAAACACTTTTTTACATGCTGGATCATTACATTAATGACCTAAAGCATTACAAAAAGAGCATTTATCACAATTATTCAGGGTGTAATCTAAAATACAAGGTTTTTTATCTGCTGTTTTCATCTGCAGAGATGACATCTATGCTTACATTAGTGCATAGTATGAAGTACCAAGAGCAGATGAGGAAATCACAGAATTTGGTAGTGGAGCCACTATATTTAAATTTATCTGCATTTTGGAGACTTTATTTCAAGATAAATTTAATTCTCTTAATCAAACTTTCCCACTACCCATGATCCAAAGCTGTTTCAAAGACATACCATTAGTTTGAATCCCTCTGTTCCCACCAAGGGCTTGGAGTAAATTCACTGTGAACCTGGAGTATGGCTACTGCACTGATTCCTTGAGTGAGTTTAGTTTGCCCACTACGATGTTCACCCCAGACTGAACAAACAAATGGCTGTGAAGGGAGCATGGGAAACTGCACTTTAAAATTTCACTGCTGCTTTCAGTGGGCACATTAAACTGAACACAGCAAATCCTGGCAGGACTTCTCCAGCGTGAGGTTTGTTGGTGTGACAGAGAGGATTGTTTGGCGTGTTTAAAGACACCGAAGGACCAGAGAGTCCAACTCTTGGTCATGGTACTAAGACTGAGAAAGAAGCTGGAGTTTGTGGTTTACCTGCAGGAGACATCCTCAGTTTTCCTCTCAGAGAAAACCTGGCCAAGCAGCATTCTGTTTTCCAAAGTGCTCTCACAGTCTTAGCAGTCTGTTTGAATGGATACATCGTGAAGCATATAGCTTGCCTATTTCAAGGTTGGTCTCAGACTGAGATTTTGAGATATGCCCTTGCCCAGTGTCAGTCCTATCTTAATCTGTTGATGCAGCATGACATTGAGGAAAACTTGGGATTTAATTGACTTGGAAGAAAATTTTGATAAACAGACATGAACTATGGCCAGGGAAAAGTAATTTGCTTCAGAATTTATTTTTGTTTTATATAATGTGAAGGAGAAGGTTAGTGTTAGAATCCATTATATAGTCCTAGAAAAACCTGCAAGGAGTGCACGTGTGTGGTTACCCTGTGTGTTCTTGCCCATATGTCTTTGCACAGAGCTACTGCTCTAATTACACACACTGCCAGATGTCAAAGATTTTATCACCCCATGGTATCAACACGTAGCAAAAGTATATAAGGAATACACCCTGCTTTAGAGGTAACCTCCAGGCATTTTTTCTGCAGTCATATTATGAAGCTACTCGCTAATGCTCTGGTGAGATAATGGTTAACATCCACTTCCAGTGATGATGGAGAGGGAAGGTTGGGAAAAATCCATTAAAACAATGGTAGTAGATAAACGATGAATGGGAATTGGTCTGAAAAGTAAAAAATAAGGTGAAATGTATAGCAGCTTAAAATTATTTCATGTTCATGGCATTGTATTAGATACTAATTTTGTCTTGACTATATTTCACTTTTCCTTAGGTTTAAACTTAATTTTATTTTTAAGTATCTGGGGCTCTGTCCAAATCGCAAGAGACTCTAGATCATCCAGACTGTAAAAGGGTAGGGACTCACATCTCAGCCTTAGCTTGCCTCCTTTGTGGATTTAACATAATCCCAGAGTTGTCTGGGATTTTAGTACGGCACTTTCTGTGAGTGATGGGATGCTTCCAAATCTGTATAAAGGAGGCAGTTCACACCTGCCATTCCCGTAAGTGCTTAATTTCACATGACTAGATGAGTAGTCGTCTTTGTCACCTGTCAAAATGAGTCTGTCTCAAACCATACTATATGCCATCTGTGGGCTGTATCTCCGTTATTAATTCAGGACATTTGAGTGATACACCAGCCATTGAGATGGAGTCTGCATGGCAGCAGAGTCTTTAAATGCAGAAGGTGTGCCAAGTGTGCCACAAGTCGCAGTAGTATTTCTTTGCTCTTTTGCTTTGATTTTTCATGTCAGCTCGGTGTTTATGTTCCTTAACCTCAGTGAAGCTGATACCCTACAGATGGCTCCCTCAAACGTGCCCTGACACAGCACATAGGAAATTATTACAGTATTACAGTAAAATTACTAATTCACTTTTCTTTTTTCTTTGTTGTCCTTTTTTTCCTCTGAGTGCACCAAGTGTTTTTGAGCGTTGTGCATAAGCTCAAGTTTGGAATAACCTAGAGTGTAAGCTGATTTGAAATGTGTTTAAAAAGGGAATAATACGCACACGTTCCTCAATGGCAAATAAAAAGGGCAGCATAATTTCAAGAATTAAAAGGACTTTAGGGCATGTATTTGCTTTGTTTCTAGTATTATTTTTTGTCATTTTCATAGACTGCTGCTTTTGAAAGTGCCAATTAAAATCTGTTGATTTGACCAGAAAAAATGAAAACTGCAGCATACATTTAAATAAATGAATAGTTAAGCCCCTGACTTCTTATTACTGTGAGTTTTGCAGTGTTTTGTACTCGGTGGACCATGCAACTTTTTCTTGCTGTAATTACAAAGTTGTCTCTGTGCAAACTGTGTCTGTTTTGCTAGCAGTATGATTGAAAGGAACCTCAGGAGGAGGACAGGGCAATTGCCTCTGTCCTTCTGGAAAAAAAAAAAAGGTGGGCTGTGAAGGGATGTGTACTGTTTCCTTTGGTGTTATGTTAAATGCTCATTTGTCCTACGGAAGCTGTATGTGCATCTTTGCTTACTCTGTGTATTCCTGCTTTTTAGTTTTTGGTACTAAACTAATCTGTCTCTCCTGTTCTTCCTCTCAAAGTGTTCTTTGTCTTTGGGGTTTTCAAATATAGCACATTTCCTTGAAATTACTCCTTAAGACGTGGTGTCATGGGAACGTGAGCTCACCCCAGAGTCAATGTATTTTTTTATATTATGGGGTTAGGAAATGATTGAATCTCTGCTGTGCTTTGGGATACATTTTGTCACACCATTTTCTCTAATCTGGAATTTTAACATCTCAGACATAGCAGCTCCTAACGTCTGTAAATGCTTGGTGACATGTTCATTTCCAGCTGGTAGAATATGATTTGGCTTAATAAATTTCAAAATAAGAACCCATTTTACTCTTCCGGAAGGTTTTACGCTCTATTCGTAAATCTTGGGTTCTCTCTAAAACCTTAACAAATTGGGAACTTTGAACAATAAAGGTTTCCTTCCAGACAACGTGGAAAGGAATATTTGTGTTGTTGGGAACAAAGCTCATGTTCTTTATAATACTAGTAGAAAAAATGCTTTGAGATACATAAAGCACTGGCGTTATTTATGCAAAATTCATTTTTCCATCAAGACAGAATATTTTATGCATGCATCTAGTGCTCTTCCATATTTAATAATCTGTGAATAAAAACTGGTATTGCAAAAAGGGGTTAACATTAAGTAGCACACTGCTTGACCAGTTAAATCTGTGCATATTAGCTGTACCTTAATTATGATTTGCTCATACGAATGTTTCTCTTGCTCATTAGATTGCCCAAGAACGAAGAGTATTTAAATGCAGACAGATCCACAATCTTGTGCTGAGTGTCAGGCTGTCTGTCAATTACTTACAATACTGTCTCATCCCAGCAGTCCTTTGGAGCTGGAGCTTACTTCTGGTGAATTACTAGCAGATAATAAAAATCACCATTATTTGTGCAATATGTTCAAAGAAAGGGTAATGCATATATGGGATACTGCATTTTTGCTAAATAAAAGTAGGATTTTTATCAGTTGCCATGAGCTTCAAGTCACTGAGGCAGAATAGAGCTTGCATAACAAACTGGGCCATCTTCTCTTAATATTTCTGCCTTCATTGTTAAACAAATAACATCTCACTTTCCTAGTTATTTATATTATAATAAGTAAAGTTCTACCAACTACTCTCCATGCTGTTTCAAAAGCTTCTATTTAGTTTAGATGCATAAACCCTTTTGTTTTCTTTGATAGATGAGCTGTCACATTCGCTGTGCTTTGCAGCATCATCTACATAATCTTCAGTAAGACTGCTTGCTTCATTAGGCTTTGGCATTTGTTGAAAAAAAGGTTGATTTTCTTGAGGTGAAGATTTTCTTAAAATATGAGAAAAATAAAATACATTGTGTTCTAGAAACTTTGATAAAACTGCACAGTAATATTGGCTTTGGGTTGTCGTACCACTGTTAATTGAGGAAAAGATGTAAAATCTCTTCTCATTCTTTGAATTCAATTGGTTTAGCTCTGTTAAATGTGCAGGGCTACTGAAGAATGTAAATTCTGTGATATCAATCTCGTCATTATGATTTGGAATATTTTTATTCTGTTTTACTATGAAATTTAGGTCAGCTCACAAAAGAAAGTGATAGTATTTGCCTAAAGGTTTAAGTTTTGATTAAAACCTTCCACTATTTTCCTTCCACTGGAACCTGCTAAAGCAGTTGCTATTTTAGATATCGTACTTGCTTGTTTGAAATGAAGGGAAACAATAGAGAGGCTTCCTGCCACTGCTCTGTCTCGGTACAGATGAACTCTGGAGGGGTGTGCAATTCATTCTATGACTTCCTTCTGAGCAGAAGCCATCAATTCTTTTCTGTCCTATGGGATTCTCATTTTTGAGCTGGAGAACAAATTCATAGTATGGATGAAACTAGCAATCCATTTCACTCATTCAGCTTTCTGAAGACAAAAAAGGTAGTGTGACAATCCTACTTGCCTATTGTGTGTGCCTCTCTATGCTTTAATTAATTTCAAGGTTTTATTAGCATAAAGTATGATTGAGAGAGAGAGTTATTTAAAGTAGCAGTGTGCTGTTACAATAAATCACCTTTTTAGAGACCTTCCCAATATGTGTTCCTAATACATACTGCAAAAAGGAGTATTAATTTATTTCTGGAAAAAAATATTTCATTTGAGGAGTGCTTAATGATGAGAAATTAGAGAGGACCATAGAGAAAATGAAAAAATGTGTATTTTCTTGCATGTCAGAATTAATAATTTCACAAGGAATTAGTATTAGCTTTTTGGTTGGCTGGTTTTAAGTCATTAAACCATCGCTCTAGCCATTAATGAAATGTACACTTTACCTTAAAGTGAATCAATTTTTGAAACTGGACAAACAGCACTCTGAAGCTCCACAAAGTCTCTATAGGATTGTAACGATAGCTAGAGCAGCAACAATAACAGTTCTTATCTTTGAAAGCACTGAACCATTTTACTGCTTGGTGCACAGAAATTAGTGTGGTATTGGTGCTGAAGCTGTCACTGAATCAGCTGTGTTTTGGTGATGCAGACTCAGATGTACTTGGGATCATGGCTGAGTAAAAAGCGATCTACCCAATGTAGATGCTGTGCTTAACATTTTACCCAGTGTAAAGTCAGTCCTGCTTTACTATTGAAAGCAAATTGAGATAGGGATGCCAGCTTGCTTATTGTGAAGAATTTCAGAAACCAGTGTTTAAGCTATCTGTAGTGGGAGCTACTGGTTTTGTCAGAAAGTGTGAGTAACTGATACCGTGCAAGAAGTTGCTTTTCATTCTTGGGTACACCATGTCTAATCTTGGAAGGAAACATATATACCTGTTAATGGAGTAGGAGAATTCTTGCTATTTTTGTGTTTACAAGTCAAGTACTTAGTGTATTTGGTGCTATGTGTTTCCTTTGTGCACTGACTCGTGGGAAGAGATGCGACAAACCTCAGCTGAAGCTTTGGGCTGTGAAATACAGTTACTGTATTGTGATACTATCTGAATATCACTTCTTGTGCAGGAACTCCAGTTAGCTTGTCCTCATGTTTAATAAAAGAAGTTGTGGCAAGCTTTTGAAGGCATTTTAGGTGGTTTTGGTATGGCATGGTTTGGTTTTTTAAGAGATTAGGCTTAATACGTAGCTGTGAGCGAGAAAAAGTTGCTTAGCTAGCTATGGTTTGTCTGTTTTCTGAGGCTGGAAGCAGTCGAGAGATCCCACACCTAGGAGAACAGCTGGAACAGCTAGGGCTGAGCATATGGCTCTCATGGCTAGTTTTCCTATCAGCAGATCACAGCTTGCAGTCTGGTTTATATCCACTTCGAAGGGTGGCCTGAGCTAATACCAGTTTTCTGTTTGGTAATGTAGAAGGCATTTTTCCCATATGACAAAAGAGATTTTTGCCCTCCATCTGGCAACCCAAAGATTTGATTTGGGTTCAAATTACATTGGCTAGAATTGCATGGGCTTCTATCTGCTCCAGTGTGACCTGCCTTTACCTAATGACAGGATAGAGACCTGAGCATGTCGTGTCATGTTACATGGGGTAGGGGTTGCCACTAAGCTTGCCCATCACGTGGCCTCAGTACATCTCCCCCAGTTAATACACAGATGAGGGAGAGGCATTGCCTTCCAACCAGTGTCCTCAGGGACATCCCACACGTTCTTAGGTTTTTACAGCCCCGTTACTCATGGGGGTGGGAAGAGTGGGGAGAGTTCCCTGTTCATTAGTTTTAACAAAACTGCTACGGGCTTTCCAGACTGGATCATAACAATGTCATCATTTCCATGCCTGCATCACAAGATCACATCTGTTCCTGAGCTTCACTGCAGCAGAGGAATTTATAAAATGGGCCACAGCCACTTGATTTTCATCCAGACTGTGCTGGTGGTGGCACCACTCGGCTTCTGAAAGACAACACTCAGCAGACACTCCTCGTGACATATCCCAAACTAACATCTGCCACAAAGGGATGAAGTTTTGAGGGAGTGCCATTTTGTCATGTTTCCATATAGACAAGGCTTTCTTTGGGCTTCACTGCTGGCAGACGACAAAATCCTTCTGCTAGGAAGCAAGCTATTCACATTATCGTGACTCAAACATGAGACAGAATTCAAATACTTGGATTTTTGCCTACTTTAGGTAAGGGGAAAGAATTTCTGTCTGAACAGCTTGCTGGTACTGAAATAAAGATGCACAGATATTGATGTTTATTGTCTCTGCAATTTTCTGTGGTTGCACATGGTGTCATTGCAAGCAGGAGGTGTGATTTTCTGGTTAGGTGGTTAAATTTGTGTATTGTAATTGCTAGGATAAAATACACTGACTAGATAGAAATCTTTCTGGTAATGTGCCTTGCGTTCTAATATGCTCCAGCTGCTAAGCACTGGAAAAAATTATTTCCTATGTGATCAGTATCCTAAAGGATGTTTCACATACATTGTTATTTTCCAAATGTAGATGACGCCTATTTTTGTAGAGTCAGGTTAAAACAAATTGTGCTGCTCTTTGATCTTTTAGTTCCTACGTGAAATTTTATTTTTGTGTAGTGCATCCCTTCATTCATAGACACATTATCAGATTCCAGGGAATAGTGAGAAAAGGCAATCAGCCATTTCAGTCGTGATGAAAGAAAGAAAGTTTATTTCACAGTGATATAGTTTCAAAGCATTGTTCATTTATTGTTTCCAGATAGAAATAAAATTCTGTATTGTTTTTTCTTCTAACTGAAATATGTAACTATACCTAGTAATTCAAAGCACTGTAGAAAAAAAAAGGTATTTATATAAAACAACAGGAAGCAGATGTTAAACTTCGAATGTTGAGACACTGTGAGGTACAAATATGCATTAGCCCATGATGTCCTTCAAATACTCTTTGGGATATTAACTAATAGTTTTATTAAGTGATGAAATCTGGTATTCTATGGGAAAATCTGTCAGCATTGACTGAGTATGACTATTCAGTGCAGAGTAGCTGTAATTTAATCAAGTCTGTGTAGTAAAGAACTTTAGTGTTATTTTAGGGGTAGAGAGGATAAAAGGTAAGACTGGAGCAATCTTACCTTAAAGCTACACGTTAGAATGTGCTATTTCTGTCTGAACAGTGCAAAGTTTGAAAGATTGATTTATCCAGATTTCTGATGCGATCGTGCAAAGCTGTTGTTTAATTCATGATTGTATTTCCTTCTGAATGTCTCACTCAGAGTTTCTGGTTATAAGAAAGACCACCAGCAGTACTTAAAAGTGAAGGACAATGAAACAGTGGGTCATCAGGTATTTCTATCTTGTGTTTGGTTTGTGTTAATAATTTGTGTTCTGCTAAATTTGCAAAGTTAATCGTTACAATCCTCAAGTACCTGCCGGGAAATCAGTTTATCAGTAGGACCTTTGATTCAAAGCACATGCAGCGCATTTTGTGTAGCTTTAGATACAGAAAGTAAGCAAAGAAAGGAGTTCACAGTATCATGAGCTGTTTGCAACCTCCTCATCTCTAGGAGGAGCTTGGACTGTCCAGAACATCCCTGAAACCCGCGACCACAGCAGCAAGGCTGTGTTAGTGTTCCCAGATGGGTTGTGTGTGTTTTGTATGTGAATTTCTGATACACATGACAAGCGATTTACTTTCTAAAGAATGCCAGTAGTTTTGATATGGAGTATCTTTCTGAACCAAAATGATGCAGTGGAATAGGCAATAATGTTTTTGAGCTTACAGTTGTAGCTTTTACTGCATGCAGGGGCCTCTAGTGATAGTTGAAAAGTTCAGTTAATTAATGCCAGGCATTTTGTGTCCCATTAGTACAGAACCAAGGGTACTTACCATAAATGAAAACAGTTGTGTTCCAAATCTTGGAAGTTATTGACAACAGTGATTGCAGAAAACATAAGTTTTCTTTCTTTTACATGGGGGATAACTGGAAGAAGCAGTTCTGATTAGTCTTGTTTAACACTGGCTGTTGGACACGATTGGTTTAGTTCCTCTTACAGGAATTGCAGTCAACAGCTCCCTCTTGGGCACATGCCCCTGAAAGAGACCAACTGTGAGACCAGCAGGATTCTGCATGTCACCATCAGATCAGCAGCTAGTGACTTTGGGGTTGGGTGGTTTGGTTTTTTTGAATCCTCTGGGTAGGAAAACACTTTTGAGATTTTAGAATTTGGTTTTCACTCTTCATGCTTCACAGTAAAATTTCCATTTTTTAAGGTGAATATGAGAAATAAAACCGACGTTTTCATATAACTAGAGAATTTCCACATTTGTGACTTCAAAAATCAAAATTTTGTGGTAAAACAAGTCAGGGTTTTTTTAAATGTAATATTTCTATCCCAAACAAACAAACACAGTGAATCTGTTTGGTTTTTTGTTCTGTCACATGATTTTCAGCCTTACAAAAGCTGGAATAAAATAACACTTTTGTATCTAGAAATTCTAATAAATGATTTATTACTTTCAAAAAGAATTCAGAAAGTGATCCCGTGTTGAAGAGTCTGTTACTCAGAAGATGCAAAATTTGAGAGGAGTGGCAAAGAATTTTTTTTTTCCTGTGTTGTAGGGCAAGTTATTTTTAAAAACTTGGCAGATTCAGAAACATGTTATGAAACATGACTTTCATTGGTTCCCTATATCATAAGTCTGTTTTTGAAGATTGAATGAAGTACTTGGAACCAAGAGATAAGCAGAATAATAGGCCTTTGGTCCATAGCTTAAGTTTCAGCTCATATTTCCCGTATTTTAGAAACATATTTGATTACTGATAAGCAGAAAATTCACAGATGACTATGAGGATGCTTCATATAAATTACATTTACAAGATTTTCTAAAGCTTAAAAATAAAAAAAGGAAGATTTCCCAATTTTATGTAGTTGCTCTATACAATTTCATTTTTGAAAATATATTCTAGCTGAACATCTACAACTATTAAGGGCATAGGTAAGTGTAGTTCCATTTGAATTGGACACAAAATTTGTGTGGATGCATGGTAGCCTTTTCTTTTCTCTTTTTTCATGAAACCAGTTACCTTCAGCTTCCACTGAGAGCCAGGTTCACTGCACGCAGCCTTTCTGTGTTTCAAATTGTGTGCCATCCATTATCAGAATGGCCATTACTGTAATGCTGAGTTTACTGTAATGTTGAGTTCACTGTAATGTAAACCTGAGATAGACTAGCTGTTGCCTTGAATAATGTAACCACTTCTCTTAGACATTTATGTAATAGGATCTTAGACAGAAACTTTCAAAACTGCTTCCAGAAGTGATTTGATAGAGTTTGGGTTTTGTACATATGTTTGTCAGATGAAAAGTGAGTATTGAGAAAGCATTTTTTCTTCTTGTTCTAAAAATCAGTGCTTTTAAAAGCTGAGTTTGTGCAAGTGAAAAGGCACGAGGATGTCCGCCTTCTCTTTGAACAATCTGGGCCAGCCTTGTAGAAATACAGAGAGAAAATCTAGATGCGTGACTAATATTGCTGATTAATGATCTGGAAAGAATTTGTGAATAGTTGCATCTTAAAAACTAAATATGGCAGCAGTACGTGTTGTCAGACAGAGTATCTGTGCCATCAGAGAAATCAGGAGAAATGGCCTGAGTGAGCGTGGCTGGAGCATGCAGAATGCACTGGCAGAAGAGCAGGCAGTGCAGTGCTCAGTCCCAGGCCATTTCCTGTATGCCCACAGCACAGGGAAAAAAGGGAAGACCTTATGTGAAGACCGGGTTGTTCATGGAATATGGTTCTTTATCCAAGTTCACTTATTTGTTGCAGGACAAAGATTAACAAGCAGTATGGTTGTTAATATTGCACACAGTCTACATGCTGGTTTGTTTCAACTTTTAAAAATACTTAAACTTTGTTGCTTGACTGTATGTCCTTAATTGTGTAAATAATAAAAATGAAAGAAATGGGAACACCATATTCTATTCTCCGTCTCACATTCCGTCACGTTGCCAAGCCTCAGCGGGGGATTTGGTTTGGCTTTCATTAGGAGGTTTGTTTTTGCATTTTGCTATTACCTTTACTTTTTTTTTTCTTTCTGACCTTTTGCATTTGATCAAATATATAACATCCTATGTCTCTTTCCAAGCCGTCATTCCATTTTTAAGCTGCTCCCTGATTAATTCTATTCATTTTATAGCCAAGCACTTTTAATTTCTGTCCTCTCTCTGAAGTAACACAGGTAACATTTCAGACCAGTATTGGAGCAGGTTTGCAAATGATGAGGTGTACCTTAATTAGCAACTGGCCAACTTTAGGGATGCTCCAATTATAGACATTCTCTTATTGGTATCTGGGAAGTTACTTCACGCTGAACAGAAAGCAACTAACCCTTGCCATCTTCTGAAAACAGCCACTGTCTGAAATCACCAATTTTCACAATACCTTGCCTCTAAAATATTCTTTTAATTGCATAGTCATTGCTACATAGGGAATGTGATCCCTGTCTCAAAAGAAATTCCATTTCATTGCTTTCTTCATATTTTCTCTTAAAACAAAATTGTTTTCAGATATTTTCACCTGTTCCTACTGTTTCAAACTGGGCTGCAGCAATTCAGTATTGTTTGGGTTTTAGAAGTATTACTACTGATACTTACCCCATATATTAATTTAAATTCGGTTTTTTGTATTATTTGCATAATGCTTTAAAGCTTCTTTTTCTTTTTCTGTTAATAACTCTTAGGAAATGGCCAAGATTCTCAATCATCCAAGAGTATATGCTTTTCTGCACATACCAGTCCAGTCAGCCTCTGACAGTGTGCTCATGGACATGAAAAGAGAATACTGTGTGGCAGACTTCAAAGAAGTAGTGGATTTCCTTAAAGAAAAGTAAGTCTACCAGTATTTGAGAAAATAACAGTGTTGGGTTTGTTGCAATGTCAAGAACATGTGGCTGAAAACACAATTATTTGCAACTTTATAATTAAGGTATGAAGAAAAATGAGGTTCTTTAAGCTTTCAAAGTCTTTGAGTTTTCTGTAAGCCCCTTGATGTGGTTGGCCCCTTTGCTTGAACTTTTATAAGCATCTTAAATCTCTGCATGACATGCTTTTAATTTGTCAATATATTCCTAATCTTTTTCAAATAATGCATTCTTAAATTATTTTTTTTTTTACATAAACTACTATATATAGATTGCTTGAAGTTGGAGTTACTGAAGTTGTCTTTAATGTGGCTTTTGA
The DNA here is from genome assembly GCA_013399875.1 of Gymnorhina tibicen. Classification (NCBI taxonomy): domain Eukaryota; kingdom Metazoa; phylum Chordata; class Aves; order Passeriformes; family Artamidae; genus Gymnorhina; species Gymnorhina tibicen. The sequence goes on along the minus strand of VXAZ01001047.1, from coordinate 824,458 downwards.
GCATTGCACACTTTGTGTACTAGAGATGATGCAGCTCCAGCAAATGTGAATGGGTTGGTTTTGTGTTTGTTTGTTTGTTCTAATAAGTATTTTATATCTTATGTAAATTTACTTCAATATAATAATACTCTAATCTTGCTTGGGGAACTGATGAGTTCTAGATTAATTTCAAAATTATTTCCCTTAACAACAAAGCTAATTGTGAGAAATGAAAGAATATATCATTAATGTATTTACTTATGCTGACACCAAGATGGGAGTTACATCCACCTGCAAAGCTTTTGTAACTACAAGTAATAATTTCATATCCAAGGAAGTATTTTCTTAGCTTTTAAAAAGTTAATAGTGACATATTTTGATGGATATTTCTGCACTGATTATCCAGAAAATACGTCACTGGAGAATCATTTCTGTCACCTTGTTTGGCTACTTTCTCTCTTTCTGCTTCCTTTGTTTATGTGCTTGTTCAATGACTTAAGGGCAGTGACATTGTACCTTTGACTCTTAGATTGCATTAAAATACTGGTACATCAAACCAGTCAAATTTTCATAATCAGTTTTTTATGATAATTGAAAAATTCAGAAGTCTAGCTATGTAAAACATGTCATCTAATAGTTGCATGGGAATTATAATATGTAAGAAAGAAAAGCAAACTGTGACATAATAGAATCTGTTTTGCAAACTGAATGTGTAATTTATAGGACATTCCTATGCATCTAGGGCAGCTGATGGAAATGGAGCTGCTTGTCTTCATACAGGTTGATTTGCATTAATTTTCCACCACAAACAATGCCCATTAATTCTTGGCACTAAATTTCATGTGACTGTGGATCACTGTTAGTTTTTAATTAACATTTTAATGTATTGTATTCCCACGTATCTTAAGTGGAACTGTGTCAGTTTATGTCTTAGTTGACTTGAAGCTGATTCATTATTCTCTTCAGTAGTTTTAGCATTGGCAGCTATTATCATAACAGCAGCTAACCTTCGATAACCTAGTATAGCTGGCACATGTTGGGGCATATGCGGATTTATTAAATCATTCAGCTCTTGCACACAGAAAAGAGTGAATTACTTAATACCCAAATTTAAAACAGCTGGTCACTGAGCATACAGTAATGTATGTCATACGTCTTTTTCCAGGGCTTTTTTGTAGTGAACTTAACAAGGAAGAAAACTGGTTTGATGTCTTGATTAATAAACTTTATTTATCCTGCTTATTAAGAAACTACTAAATTATCTAGTAGTTCCTGCTAGAAAATAGTCTCCAGATATTAAGATGGAAAATTCTTTTTACGATATGGCAGCAGGATATAGAAGATATGCAAGGCAGAGAAAATGTTCTGGATATTTGAACATGTGCTCATCTGTAAAATGAAAGGTTTTTTTCTTTGCACTTAAGAGCACAGAGTCTTCATTTGTAGGCTTTACACTTGTGACAGCAGCCAGCTATTACATTCCCATGTAGATATTCCCATAAAGATCTCAGCGCAAAATTTGCCAGAACTTAACATGGCTACAGACAACTCCAGAGCCTAGAGCCAGAATAGCTGAAATTAAATATGTGTTTAAACTACTTTAATAGCCAAAAGGGATTATTTCTATCTCCCATTTATCAAAAAGGTAAAATAAGCCAAAAGTAGAACCCCCTATATCTCCTTTCTCTATTGCTGGGGCCATAAAGTAATCTAGAAGCTTCCTACACAAAATGTACAAGGACTTTAGATTCCAAATGTCACCTTTGCCTCTAGAATGTGACGTCTGCTCTGACAGTAACTTCACCAAAAGTTTTATTAAACCAATAATTATATAGGCTGACCTGCTGAAGAAGTAAAGCCATGCATCAAGGAATGTTATGGTTATTAGTTAAGTGTTTAATAACTTGCATTCAAACATCAAAGCACATAAAAATTAAGTACAGCAAGTAAAAATGAAAGGAAAAAGGAAAAGAAACAGCCATGTCATAATTTTTGTTTTGGAACCCCAAAGATATACCAAGTGATTTCTGAATCTTTTTCCCAATCAGGCCAAAAAAGCACTCTGGGGCTTTTTTCTCCAAGAAGAAAAAAAATGCTTTTCCTTTCTCTGGACAGCCATGAGTAACTGCAGAGGTATCTTCTTCAGAGTAGGGATTTATTTATATCCTGCTGAGCACATAATACCTTATAGAGAAGTTGGAGTTCTCCAGAGTACTCTCTATACTGAAACTCACTTTTTTAAAAGAAAGGAGCATTCTTGACGTTCTGTACCTGTGAAGTTAGAAACGTCACATTTTTCCTCTTTTTGAGGACTCTGCAGACATGAGCAATAGAAATGAACTTTAAAAATTAGTATTGATGTTCTAGTGCTGGCTTTTGATATGCAACTCTTTGTATTTCAGAGCTACTCTCCCCAGCCAGGTGACAACATTTTTGGTTTATTATGAAGATCAATAGCAAAATGCATAGAATATAAAGCAAGAAAGGCAAATCCATTAGGCTGTGAAAAACTGAAGTACAGAAGGCTTGTTTAATACTTTTTTTAATACATTCCTTCTATCATATTTTGCACTTTTTCACACTGAAATTTCAGTAAATTTGAGTATTCAGGAAAATACTGTTGAGCAGTTGATACATCAATCTACATATATCTGGAGATCTAATATGTGTATATCTAGAGAGAGAGATAGGTATCGATACATTTACTGAGAATTTATTTGTAAGCTGTTCTAGAGAGCAACAGCAAAAAGTGAGGATGTACTGATTAATGTAGAGGGTGTACACAGTCTGTAGGGACTGAGGACTGGTGCCCTGGTCTGTGGTCTCTGGGGACTAATACAGTAGTCTGCGGGCACTATTCACCAGACTGATTCCTGCATGAGGTATCAGTTTCAATGTGTTTGCAACTAAATACAGGACTTCTAGAAATTGCTGCTAAGTAAATTTAATCCAGAGACCAATGTAGTCTTATATCAGAAAGTCTTCATTTTAGTGTCATTATATCAAAATGCGAGTTGTTTTTCAAGTGATCTCAACTTTCAAGATTCAGCATAGATTATATTTCTGAAAGGTGATGTTTGTAGTTGCAAAAAGAGCAAGACAGCTTTAATTATCTTGAAGTTTTGAAACTTAATCCCCTGAAATTTACTTTTGATGATAAAAGCAAACAATTGGAATATATTTTAGTTAAAGAAACCTGAGATCTGAATGTCATATTCTGTAATTGCTTGAATAATTAGCAATGTGAATATATACCCATTAAAAAGTCCTTAGACTGGTAATGTGTTTTCCAAATGTTGTTTGCTTTTGTTGCCCAGACTATATTCTCTCACCTTTCGGTTTGTGAAATGATTACGGTGTTCATCAAAGTTAATATTCATCTTTCCTATTACTGCTGCTTGGTAAGAGAGTTGTAAACCCAAAATCTAGACAAATGAAAAAGCAGGGAAATTTAGAGCTAGACTGAAATACTATACCTTTCTGTTTTGGAGAACAGCGTAATGCTGAGGAAAAGCTGGATTTTCCTCCCAGTTTTTGTTTGTGTTCTGAGATAGAAGCATAACATTAATTGTAGGTGGTGCTGCTGTTCATTCGAGACTGTCTCATAATTCAGAGTGGAAACATCAGAGCTTTCCAATATCATCAGAAAGCCAGCAAACTTGGGCTGCCAGAGGAGAAGCCACAGCTCTGTCAGGCAGAAAGTTCTGGGGTTTCTTTTCATTGGTTCTCCCTTTTCCATTAAAATCAGACCTACTTGAAAACCTCTCTGAGCCTCCATTACTTTTAGTTGTAATCAAGCCTTGATTTTTCAGCATATGTAGATACATAATTATATGCAGTTGGAAGAAGGCAGTAAAGGACCTAAACTAGTAAATGTGTGCAGTGGAAAATAAATCACAAGCTTGGAAGGAAATTAATCACTCAAGTGCAAACTCAAGACCTAATTGCCCAGCAGTTACAGACAACTGCCTGATGTCTGAGGAAACTAGAGATACTGTCCAAATTGAGAGAAGGTGTTACAGAGTCCTTCTGGGACGGCTGGCTTCAGCGAGTTTCCCTACTTCCCTGTTGCTTTACCAGGAGTTAAGCTGACAAATGGTAGCTTCAGCAGCTTCCTAGGCCACTCTTAATTATGTTTTTAAGGGTTTGGGGTGGGCTCAGCAGTTGCTGTCTTGTGTTTCTTTTGATCTGCCATGACTTTGTCTCTTTTGTTGCAGTGGCAACCAGGCTGCATCTGCTTTGGCCTTAGTCAGGCTGCTTCAGGGTGGAATAGCATGGTTGGGAGCAAAGTGTACCCTGGTGCTTTCTCTTCCTAGTCACAGTAGGTTTTACAGCAATAGTTGTGTGTCTGAATGGAGCTTTTCACAGTCCACTTTCTCAATACAATTTAGTCCAGTATGTTGCAGTATGGCTGCTCCTACCTTTCTGAACAATCTCACGATCCATCATTTTTTCCCAGGTTCCAGTCTTCCATTTTGACTTTGTTTTTATTCTTGGCATCATAACACGTACCATGAGGGCTTGTGTGAACAATCAGCTGGTTATCGTTGTCTCCTTCTGTGTTTGTTGTGTGAGTGTCTTGCCATTCAGAAGTCTTTGGCTTAAAAATTGTCTTTATTTTATAGTAGCCAGTTTTGACTGAAATAATGAACAGGGAAGAAACATCTTCCCAAAAGCTTGTTTCCAAATACTATTATTTGGATGACCAAGGAAGTTGCAAACACTATAAACTTGTAACTTGTCACTGTAAAGAATTTTGTTCTGAGAGATGTCCATACAGTAAGCTCCTGAATATTGCTAAGTTCACATGGGAAGATAAACAGCTAAATGAGTCATCATCAAATTTGCAGCTGTTTCAGACAACCTGCAGTTTTAAAGCTCTCCCAAGCCTTGCGTTCATCACATTATCGTGACACTTACTGAAACTAGAATTGGAAGGCAATGAAAAGAATGATTTTAAAATAACCCTTTACTATTTTTATATACCTTTTTCGGCTCACTTTCAAAGTGCAGGTAATTATGAAGTAGACTATATCAACTCCCTCACTTTTTTACAATGTGAATGCGTTTCATTTTTGTTCTCAAAATGCACTTTTGTTTCTCAGAGAGAGACGTTGTTGAGCTCATTTTGCAGACGTGCAAATCATGTCCCTAACAAACCTTGTCAAGTCTTTCAGATTTGGGCTTTTTTTAATGGGTTTTAGCACATCTGTTCTGTCAGTCTGACTACTGCAAATGCAAATGTCATCTGTTTAAAATCCTTATGACGTTCTCTGCTAAGAAATTGCTGAGTGTATTTGGTACTTATCTGTAATTTTATACCTCAGTCTCTAGACTCTTCTCTCTACTCTGTCTTTTGTCTGCTCTTGGAGTCTGAACTAATCACTTTACCAAACGTGTCTCTTTTTTTTTTTTAATGTTTTAAGTTAATTGAATGCCTTTAAAAGGTATTGAATTAGCACCAAAAACTAAAACATGGATGTTTTTCACCACACAGCACAAAGGTACATTCAAGTCTGTGTCTAGACTTGACCCTAGTGCTTCATGGTGTAGCTTTTGATGGACAAGCTCCTTTTTATCACAGGATTCATTGTCTTTAGTTGTCTTGAAATTTAAATTTAGACTTTGCTAAGTTTATAACCCTTCCTGCCCTGCATTTGATTCACAAGGTCTTGGAAAAAGGTGTAAGTAGGTGAGAGATTTCAAAGGTGCTGAACACTTGCAAATCCTTTAATTTCATGAGGATATTTTGAAAATCAGCATTCAACAACCCACTACATTCCAAAAGTGTGTTTTTCTTTAGAACTGACTGTGGAGAGACAAGCATTAGATATTTCAAGATAGCTTTTTTTTTTCTTTTACTGTAACATGACTTCAACCAATCTAAATGTTGTTTTAGGAGGGCAGTCTTTCCATTTTGGCCTGTACAGCACTTGGCCCTTTTCTCAGCTAATGCTACTGCGCCCTTACTTTCTAGCAAGGAGTTACACCTTTCCTAGAGGGGGAATGGAAGGAGGGAAGGGAATATCTGCATCTTCTTAATCTTTGCCTTCACCATTCTGCAGGTTGTTGAATCAGGTTTCAGTTAGTTCATGGAGAAGACCTCCTTATGCCATGGTTCACAGGATTCGATATTTTGCCGCTTCATAAATTACTGGTCATCATTTGCTAGCCATAGTCTTTCATGCCAAATGCATCAAGGGTATTGCAGTATTCTGGGCCGTTGGCTCTTAGTTATTCTATTGTTTCTGCATCTTGTCAGAGTGTTGCTCATGTGTGAGGATGTACACATAAAAATATGGAAGTCCAAAGCGCATCATGCAATGCGATGTTAACATAGAGTAATTCTAAATTTACAGACTACTTTGAAGATTAGTTGACACTAAATGTAACTTCAACCTGTTTATTTTTGGGGAAGATACTTTATAGGAAACTACGATTTCAAAATTCCTATATGCTCTTTAATTTTTTATATGAAGTTTCTTTGGATTCTGGAGCAATTTGGGTCAGCATACTGACCAGTTTAGGCAGGATGTGCATGGTACTCCCATTTTACAGCATTTTCTTATAAATAATACACATTTTTCTGGAGGTAAGAGAATCATTATGAGAGGGTTAGTTTGGGGTTTTTTCCTGCTGGTTCTCCTGTTACTATTCCACTCCCATAGTAAGAACTGCAGGGTGAATCCTGGGAAATAAAGTGCCCAGGATGAGCACAGCTTGCTGTTTGCAGACTTAGTGGGCACGCAGGGCATTTGCAGTTCAAATCCTTTGAGGTCACAACACCGTGATGCTCTGCTTTGGCCAAAATTTGGAGGAATCATTTTTTTGAACGGTTGCTGGAAAGAGAAGATATGTGCCCTTATTAAATGTAGAAGCAAATTCATCTGATTATTATATTTGGCTTACAAGCTGGCTTGCTCTTTTTACTAAATATGAGTAGTGAAGTTGCTTGGAGTGATACTTTCTGTATGCAGTTATGATTAGGCTTGCCTTTCTCTGGGCAGCCTCACCTGCAGTTTTCTTCTGTAAAATCGTAATGTGGGAGTACTGTTAGATGATAGAGTAGAAATTAGTAAAGTACATCCAATTCAGTTTCTTAAGTGTAGCAAGATGGTATCTTTTTTTCCTTTTTTCTTTTCTCCCTGAAGGCATGTGAATGTGTTCTTTGGCAGTAATGATATAAAATCTGTAGTAAGGATATAAGGAAGGAATTGTAAGCATCATGCAGTAGTGGAAATAAGTCTTAAAGCATTTAATATTTATGAGTTTAAATGCTTGTTTGTACTTACTGGGATACTATATTTCTCTAGTTTTTTTAAAACAAAATAACTAAAATCACCTTGAATAAATATTTTCATTGTATTTCACTGTCTTGAAACACAGAACTTAGAACCCAGGGAGGGGAGTCTAATTTGTTTTTAAAACAATAACTTTAATTCATGTCAATTTGCTTAATAGCAGATTGATTTGGCATGTAATTCTCAGTTTTAATTTGCTCCTGAGCTTTTAAGCATCTCCAAACATATATTAAGATGCATAAGTATTTTTGACAGCAAATTAATACACATATAAATCCAGGATCCATGTACACTTTATAGTGCTCAGATATGCATCAGAAAATTCTGATGATGCTATTAAATTTTCATGTTTGATACATTTAAGAGAAGTATTTGCTCATTTCAGTGTGTAAATTTTTCAGATTTTTGGTATAATAGTAGGTAAGCCATGTTTGTAAGCCATATTATTCTGACCATGTAGGACAACGTGGCACAAAGGAGTTTTTGATGAAGGTGGTAGTTGGCCAGCTGATGATTGCTGGTTGAATCTACATTTGTGCCAAACTTCCAGGGAAAATAAGTCGAAAAGAAGGAAGAAATAAAAAAGGCAATACTTCTGTAGCTGATCACTACCTTTAATGATTATTTTCTTTAAACACAAATTGCTTAAATGAAGAAAACTAGGAAACGGAAACATGCAAAACCTTTTAAACCTCTTAAAAGGTGTAGTATCCAATTAAAACACTGTTCTATTCAAGAGGCATGATAATTCTGCTACCCAGAAGTTTTGTCTGTACATCCATTTGGGGACAGTGATACAGATTACTTCGGCTAAGCTCAGGTTTGTGTTCTTGTGCGTCTTGTATTGGTCTGTATATTGTATTCAAGAGTTGATGATTCACCTCTTTTTAATGAGAATGAAATTTGTAGTTGTAAACTTCGTATTACGTGGCAAAGTAATCACAGACCTGAAATCTTAAAAGGTTTGTGCATAAGAGTAGTGACTATGACAGATGAAAGTTTATTTTCCACAGCTGAACCACTTATCTCATGCACTTGTAATTATTTTTGTCTTTCTATTTTGCTTCTCATCATTATGTAGAACTCTCATTTTGTTTAGTAGGAGTAATTGACAAAGTACAGCTGTTAAATTGTTTCATAACAGGAGGACAATATTGCAAATATGGTTATACGTAAAGCCACAAGAAGCAATGTAAATTCTTCTCAATCCACCTACTGGAAAATTGTAATTCAGATGCAAGTTCAAGCTGGAAAATGTTAGTATGTCCAAACACCTTTCACGTAGGAGAATATAAAGTTAGAGTGGCTGATTGTAAGCCATTTTGTCTTGAATCTGGAGCAAATATTTATTGGGAAAACCCGGAGGCCATAGAAATTAATTGTCTTATGATTTGCTGTGTTGGATGCCTCAGTGGTTGGCCTCTGGAGGAGCCAGGAGCCGTGGCCCTTAACAGGAGAGGCAACTCTGAGATCAGAACACAGTTCCATACAGACTTGCAGTCAGCTCTAGGGTAATACCTGTTGGACATTACAAACCCCGACAGATTTGAATCAGTCTTCTACAAAAAGCTTTGTATTAAAGAAAAATACTGATCTCTCTGAGCTGTTTTATCTCCCTTGAAGGATTTTTGTTGAGACAAACTTCAACGTAAGCCTCTGGCTTACTACAGAAGTGGTAAACGCATCTGAAAAATTGGCTGTGTGGTCAATCATAGGGCTACTGTTGGATTTCTATCTGTGTGTGTATGTGTTTGTTCATGTCCCACAGTTATTTTTTAGCCACTGTGCTTGGCAAAGGGGAATCTACTGTCTGTCCCGTACTGGCTGTATCCCAGACTCTGCAGGGTGAGGGAGGCAGACAGACAGACTGTGGGGTTCAGGTTTGAACAATAGACTGGCATGATTTTTCATTGCAGTGGGATGACCACTCTCACTCTGCTGACTTAAGGTTTGGGGAGTTCCTGACTCACATATTCAATCCTAGAAATGGCTGAGGCAGCCAGCTGGACTCCCAACTGTGACCAGTGAAGTATTTTTTCCATGTAGCACATTGCACCCCTGCAGCATCCCCCAGTACCATGACCTTTCCACACAAACTCAATGCACCTTTCCACGCGAAAAAAAGAGTGCTTATTGCCATTTATCATAACTTAGGGAACAGAACAGTTAGTTCTTTGCCAGGGTATTTCAGAGTGATGTACAAAAAGAATGTTCTAGTTGTCTGGGTTTTGTCTTCAAAAATGTTAAAATGTTATATAAAAGATAAGATATGATTGTGTTAAGATTTAGAATCCTGCTTTGTTTATGTCTTAAATATCGTACAGAGTTAATGGCAATAAGTCATAACATGCTTTTCTGCTGCTGGTTACCTTAGATCATTTAGTTATATTTTCTACAGAATGCAAATTTGTGAGGTATTTTGAGAGTTTTCATCATTACAAGAATAGCAGAGGCTGAAGTCTGTCTCTTAATGTATGTTTTCACAAAATACAGCTTTTACTTGACAGCATTTAAGTGAAGTACAGTAATTATGACATTAAGTGATGAGATAATATTTCTGTGTTTTCATTAATAATGCAAATAAACATATTTTTTTCTTAAGGCAAATGTTGAAATAACTCTTAAGAACAAAAAAATTGTTTTGTTGATTGAACTAAATGTGCATTCAAACAGTGATTATGCTTATACAACGGCAGTGGCTGGGGATTTTTAATTCTGATTTTGTAATGTAGCATCTCTATGGGATATGCTCCCATCCCATGCATAGAGTTTGCACAGAAATTACTTGTCCCTTCCATTAGACTTCTGGTTAACTTTGAGCATCCTCCTTTCACTTGTTAACCCTGTCACAAAAGCTTTTTTCACATTCAGTTTAAATCCTCTTCTAATACTCTTGATGAATTCTTGGTATTAGTTTATCCTTCATTTTAAACTTCTGTCCTGATGTTTTTACTCTGATCTGCTGATTTGGTTTTTTTTTCCCTGAAAGAAGAATGTATTTAATGACCTAAGCTAGACACTTGCAATGGCATCTTCAGAGTATTTACTTCCTAAATTCAGTGTGTTGTTTTGTCAAGGAAATCACTCCCAGTGCAAGTTCTCAGTTACTCCAGTAGCACCTACATCGCCTCACAGAAAGCCAGACTTGAAGGCTTGGTGAGGCACAACCTCAAGGTGCAAGAGTGTGTGTTCTCCTTCTGCACCTTTCTGCCAAGTTCTGAGACCTGAAGCAGGCCCAGAGTCTTTCTGCTGTGGGAAATGGTGCCTTTGCAAGTTTGGTAGGTACTCATAGCCCATGGTTATCCGGAGATGCCATTGTTGCACCTTGCAGGCTGCCACAGTTAATGCAAAGTTACCTTTATCACCAAAACAAGTTTGTTCTGTGGTTAACTGTGATTCTGGAGCACAGGATTTTAAAGTCTTGCATCTTTCTATTTGCTTTTGCACATGTACAATGGATTTTAGGCCTTTCATTATCTTTTGGGAGTTCACTACCATCCTTGTCTGTGAAAATAGTGTGCTTTTTAGCTGGAAGGAAAAAAGGGATTTGAGCTCTAATCATTGATTCTCCTTTTGTTCCTGTTTTCCTTAAAGGCAAGGTAGCCCATGTAGCATTTCTGAAGTCCTTTTCCAAGGTGACATCCAACATTCAGTTATTTTAGGAAAGTCAATGTGCCTTGCTTTTCCCCTTAAATCTCCTGCTTTCCTTTACAGATGCTTGTTTTGTATCCTGCCTGCATTTTACCTTCTGTGTGTTAGGGGAGAACCTTAAAGAGCAGTCCCTGAAGATCTTGTATCTGGTGATGAAGAGTTCAGGCAGGTTAGCAGATTCCTCAGGCTCTCACAGTAGATGAGAGCAATGTTACAAAGTCATGAATAGGGTTCATCTGCTGCTTCTTTAATAGCTCCTTCAGTTAAATCTCACACAACTGCTCTCTGCATCATACCTTTGTATTTTTTATATGTGAAGTGGACATTTGAAACCACTTACATCTTTGCGAAGTGCTACCGTGCTGAGGAGGCTGCCTAGCAAAAAGCTGCATTTGCACAGCTCTCCTTCAGTCTTATTTAGAGACCCAATGTGCCTTTCTTCAGATTTTCCATACTTTTGGATTATTTGCAGTGACTGCAGGAGTCCATCTGAAGAAGAGATATTGTTTACTTGCCTGTAGCAGATTTTACTTTGGGATATGCTGTCTACACATTTAGCCCTTCCATTTAGCTGTGTTCTTTGGTTAGGTCCAATCAGTGGATTCTGAGATGATCTGAGCCACTCCTGTTATTACATGAACTACTGGCTGAAACATGTGGGCCTGAAGGTTGTTTCTTTGGACGCTGCTGACATAAAACACATCAGAGTTCAGTGCTTGCGTAGGCCACCATGTGATTACGTGTAGGTAACTTATCTTCTGTGATGTGCTCTATAGGTAGAGAACTGGTCTTTGCCATCTCCTTAGAATATTTCTGCTCTGTTCTTTTTTGTTAATGGCAAGCCAAATGCCAAAGAGATTGTTTCGTTGTTACTGTTTTCAAGATTGAGTTTTTCCCTAAAGGGAGAAATACTAACATTTAAACCTATTAGGCTGAGAAGTGGGGTATCTTCTAGAAGAAAACACAAGTGTCCTAGAAAGTGAGAACTGTAAAATGTTAAAAATGTTTTCAAATGTTGTTTTTTTTCTGATAAGGTAAAACCCTGTAAAAGCCTTTAAAGAGATGCTTAACTACTATGTCTTCTACTCAGCTGATAAAAAACCTCAACCTACTGAAATTCCTGGAACTTCAGTGCTGGCACTGAAACTGAAGGAAGGGAGGTGTTGTGAATTGTAAATACTTGCAGTAGATCGCAGAGGATGAAATATTTTTCATTAATGGACTCAAAGGTTAAATCAATAAATAATTTCTGAAGTTATTCCATATTTTTGTACCTACTTCAAACATGTCTGAAACTCCCACCCTCATGGAATAAGCATTTTCTGAATGCTGTTACATAGATGGTAGTTTTCCATCAGTTGCTCAATATTCTCTCCATAGTAAATGAGTTTAAATTGTTTGAGATACAGCTTGTTTCATCCTTAATGATTCTAATTTGCCACTTCCTTCAGGCCTCCTTTTATACCGCGCCTTCTGTTTTTCTTAAGGGTGCAAAGCCAGTGTCTGTGTTAGGCCCAACAAGTTGTATCCAGACACTGGATTTCAGCTTGGGAATTTAGTTGCTGCACCAGCCTTGCGGATCTTGCTGCCTAAGAACTCTTTGTATCTTGTGCTGGTATTGCAGTGCCAAAAGGGCACTATTGTGCCTGGAAGACATTTGACAGGCCTTCCAGGTTCTTTAACTGATGCCCAAAGCTATTGTGGAACATTATGGGATTTGATAAAATTGATTTCAGTGATGTGGTGTGAATGCACACACTGCTGTTCCCGCTGAAGTGATTAGATTCCATTTTTGTATTCTACTCCCTCTGTATCATACTTGGTGTATTTTAAAAAATTATTCATTACATTTAAGTAGACTTTAACAGGAAGAGTTCATGGTAACTATTAAATTCAAACTTGTGTTCAGCTTGTAAAATTGAGTAGTTATAGCTACCTCATTCCATTCATTTGAGACACTTTTCAGTTCTCTCTGCATTGATTTGATTTAATTCTGCAGCTTTAGCCTGTTCCAGAAGTTTGTCAGCTTTTGGGGAGGTCTTTTCCCCTGCAAATTGTAATATGATTCTCTGACTAGAATGTTTGGAACCTCAGAAGAAGCTTTTTTTTTCATCTCTGTCAGTCTCGCAATCAAGATACTCTCTCTTTGTTTCTATACTTGTCTCTTTAGTGACAAAAGTTTTCAATTTTTTCCTTTATCAGAACTATTAGATTTAATATTCCTGTCTGAGGACAGCACTGGTGTCCTTTGATAATGATGCTTTTGAAAGTTTTCAGTTCTCTTCCATCTCTTTCTTAAGTATTGCTATTTTGACTTTTACCAACTCTTTATGGACTTCCTAAAGTTTACCATTTTCCTTGACTGATGCTAGTTCTGGAGCAGTTGTCTTGCTCCATCCTGATTCTTACTTCATTTTCAATAGTAACTGTCCTGCCTAATTTACTAATTGTGCGAGCCTCAGAGACTCTGTCTGGGTTCTGGGACTTCATGTGCCAGGTCTGTCTGTCTTAACTGTGTCAAGATACAAGAAAATCTGTTTCCCTTAATCTTCAGATATTACTCCTGTGCTTTGAATGAGGTTGCTAAACCCAATTGGTACTGATCCTATCTCTTACCTAATTACATATATTCATATGTGAGAAAGAAGTTATTCATCTCAGTTACATCTTTATTCATCTTCTACAGCTCTTAAATTTACCTGAAACCTTATTCCCTAAATACAATTTTCATACATTACCTATCCAATGTTAGTGGTTCAGTGATGCCAAAGAGCTTTAGTTGCCATAATTGGAATGCTGTCATATCTTTGAATTCTTCATAAAACATACTTTTAATTTTGTCTTTGATGATTCTTCAGTGATAACAGCATATTTTAGATTTTGTGCTAATTCTCTTTTAACTTTCAGTCACTAGAAGGTCAAATCAGGTAAGTGCTCACAACACCAAGTTGCCGTAATTATTTCTCTACAGTATGAGTTTGTTAACTTTGAAACCTTCATTTTCTGGTTATTTTACTTCTTTACAATGTAGAAACACATTTACACTGTGTGTGCTCCCCAGCATAACAGAGGACATCTGACACATGCAAGCCCAAAACATTTCAGGTGACCACCTTCCAGCCTTCTGTTTGAATAGCGGGGTTTCATTATCTTTTCTAAACTTCTGAATTTTATTTGGACTTCATGAATAGCTTTGCTATTATTATTTACCTCTTCTCATATTGACGTGCATTATTCCTTTTACGTTTGTCTGAATTTTTTTAAAGTTTCCCTCTTAGTAACCCTACCTTTAGGCAGCAAAGCTACTGCTTGAATGTCTTTTAAGATTTGTGGCTGTGTACAACCTATCAGAGTCCTCCAAAAAAAGGCATCTGAACTTATACATGTTTAACAGTCCTTTATTTTATTTAAAGCTTTTGACTGTGACAAAATACATTGATAATGATATGGTAAGCTATCCTAATTGTAATTTTTAAGGCATGTGCAACTTAATGACACACTGAAAGTGAAGTAGTTCACTGAACTGAACAGAGAGAAATGGATAAGAGCTTCCCTGAGGCAACAGCATCTATTGATTTTGTATTGTTTTAACTTTGTCATTGGCAAGCTAACAGTCTACATTTAAAATATCATCTTTTCCTTTTCCTGATTTTGCTTCTGATGTCCCATATGTGTAGCTTGGTGTGCATGTATGAATCTGAACGTCCTTCAAAACTTTTGAACGAATGCATGCATTAATTACTTCCGTTGACCCCAATATTCTAAACCTATTTTGTCTTTTACAAAGAAATGTTCTTAAATTACTGGGAATTCTAGACAAAGCAAGCTGCTACCAAAATGTTACAAACCTGAAGTGTGTAAGAACCTTGAGGCCATCTTTCTGAGAGGTTAACTAGGATATTTTAGAGGTGTTTTCCTGGTGATTTTGCTTTTTCTGCCCAGTGTCCTCAGTTACATAGCAGGCTAAGCCCATTCCTCCACTTGGAAGAGAAGCCACAGTATTTTGCTTTAAATTAGATTTTATTAACTGATACATAAATTAATATTTTATTTTTATAAAGGGCCAATCCTGTATAATCTCTTGTATTCTGAACTCACCTGCTGTTTGGGTATACCTGAGAACAAAACAACTGCTTCTTACAGCCATTCTCCTACCTTCCAGTTAGCCAAGTGAACTGTGCTTGCTCACAAAGATGGATATTATTTCTGGTGTGATTTCTTTAAATTCAGATTATTATCAGAGCATGTCATGAATGGGATGAAACAGTGATCTACAGACAGTGTTTGTTGTATGCTATCACTCCAGTGATGCCCATTACCTTAACAGTCATATCCAGTTCTTTCTGTATATTGTTTCAATGATATTTTTACATGAATGAATGAATAATTCTTTATACATACCCTTTGAAATATTTACTTCACAATTTCTTTAAATTTATTCCTGCAAGGTAAATTCTGTTTCCCAGTGATCCAAGTTATATTGCATTATGTTGATTGAAGTATGATTATATTGAAATATAATTAACTTTATCTTATCACACTTTAATTAGTAAAGCACACTGGATTTCTTTGAAGTTAAGCTCATGGGTTTTTGCTTAATAAGGAGATAGCATTGCTTGTGAGTCTGAAGTGTTACCTCTGAAAATGTAATTCTGAAGCTGTATAGGTGTCGTGTTCTGAGTATATCCCAATCCTTGTGTCACACTTTGGTCCGAAGTGTTAAGACCATGTAGTCCCATTTGCCAGTGGATCATGAAATAAAAATGAAAAACTTCAAGGTTACATGATAGCAGCTTTCAATCTTTATGGAGTAGGAAGGATATTACTGGAATTTTGAGCCAAATAGTACACTTACTCTGAGAAATTTATTACTATTTTTCAAATTTGCTTTTTGTACTGTTGATAGGAGTAATAGTTCCCTGTGCAACCTTTTTACTGTACATATACTTCTCTTTAAGGGAAAAAAAAGTTTTAGAGAGGTGACAGTAAAAGGTTTTGACCTACCAGATACTTGATACATGAGGGATACAGGCTCTGAAAATTCACATGTAAGAATGTGTAGGAATGTACATCAAAAACTGTCTGGTGTAAAACTGCAGCATTGGTTAGAGTACATGAACTGTGATTCAAGTGTCTTGGGCTAACATTCAGGAAAACTGCTTATGGCTGCTAAAGCCTTGCCCCAGACGACGTGCCTGCTGCTCTGTTTAAATGGTGACTCTCAGGTTTAATTATAAACAACACCTTTTGTAAGTACTGTGTGGATAAGGATGTAGCGTATCAGCTGCTGTGTTTTGGGTGATCAGCTGGTGTGGTAAAAGTTGTGTTTCATTAGGTCTTTTGGAAATGGATTGAAGGTTATGTTAAATTTAGTGCACATCATGCCTGTGTTTTTAACTGCTGTTTCCTTCACAGTGTTGATCCTTTCCATGTAGATGTTTGCAGCTGGAAAACTTTTCATGTGGTGATTTCTCACAAAGTTATAAGACAGAAGAAATATCCAGTCAAATTGTTTGTACAGGTTGTGATATGAAAGAATTGTGTCTCTTTTAAATCTATCAGCTCTTTGGGGGTAACTCATTCAAAGTGAGCGTGTTTTCCTCAAAATCTGCCTAATGTCTGTCCTGCCATTCTCCGCTCTTTCTCTGTGCTGCAGAAGTTATTAATAGAAATGATCTTGAACCAAAACATTGGAATAAAACGTAAGGCCCGTTAGCAATTTTAGTTCATCATTTTTTTATCTTGATCAATACTTGATTGTGTTTCAGACAGAAATCTTACATTCTCTGTTAAAGTCTTGCAACTTGTCATACTACTACTACTCCTTTGACAGCTTCTTCTGTTCCCCTTTACCACCACATTGCTGACTTTGGCCTGTCTTTCAAATGTGCTTGGCCTTCTTTTTGCTTTCACTTCTAGCTTATTTATTTTGTAAAACTTATTTCTCTCTTGCCCCTTACCTTGTGTAAGTTCCATTACTTTTTGCTGCTTGCATACTAGAAAACAAATTAACTCAAACCTGAAAGAAAAATATTAAAAGCAGATCATTTATCTAAATTCTAGGACTACTTTAAGAGATTTTTGCCTTGTTGTGACTGTATTGTTAAATGCTGTCAACACCCCTCTCAAAAAAGATAGGTTACAATGGGCAATGTCACTGTAAAGACTGACAGAGATTATCAGAGGTAATGGCAGATCTTCACACAAAGGAAATTAAGGACTCTTCAGTCCAGAAAAGTGCTAATTGAGAGGGACTAGAACAGAGGTCAGTAAAATCAGGAAGAGCACTGAGAAGGTGAACAGGGTTGTTACTAGTCTCTCCCAGCATAAAAAATTAGGGAGCGTCAAATGGAATTAGCAAGTGGAAGGCTCACCAGAAATTTTTTTTTCTTTCAAGTGGTTTTGAAATGGAAGGGTTTAGATTCAAGGGGAGAATTGTTGACAAGTTGATGGAGAAGCTACTAGTTACAAAAACACCTTTCTGACAAAATCCAGTTGGAAGGATGAAGGGATGCTGGGGGGGCTCAATGTCTAAAATGCTTCCTTGGGCTACTTCTGATGCCTATTGCTAGAAGTAGATTGCTGGCTTAGATGGACCTTTAGACCAGTATGTCATATCTTCAAGATCCCTGAAGACATTGCAGGACTGTAGATTATAGAGGGGCAAAAATACACATTCAGAAAAATTTATTTTGCCTTTTTTTTTTTTTCTCCTAATTAGCATTTGTTAGTGGAGCCCTGCTTGCATTTTTTTCATTTGGTTTCATCATGCCAAAAAAGCATGCTAATCATTTTGTTTTATATGCCTGATTTCTGTGTCAGAGTGAAGAACTAAATGACTGTCACTGAAACAGACGTGGGTGGGTCCTCAGAGCCCAAGACGTTTAGTATTGGTGATAAGCATCGTGTCAGACTGAGAAAAAGTATATCATATTCTCAGCTACTCATGGCTGGGATCATATTATTTCTGACCATGCCTGACAACTCTAATATTAAACAGTGAAGGGTCATAGAAAATTAGTGTAATTTCAGTGGCTGCTTTAGTGCAGCAAACATTAAGTCAGTTCCCAAGAACAGTTCCCTGGTGCAACCCTTAATAAATTCAAACTTTATTTTTAGGGATGACCTTTAGTAATGCGAGCCTTGATCCATTGAGATGCTGTTCACTTTTGATGCATCTCCAAATCCCTTTTTTATGCATTTTAAATCAACACACGCTTATTCTGAATTTATGTGTGTGGATAGATGGAGAGATGTAATTTAAACACATCTGTTCAAATATGCATTTCAGATCAACTTGGTGCCGGTTCTCATAATACGGCTGAGTTTTTGACGGGTATTATATCCCTAAAGTACACAGCAGATGGTATTTATTAGAGATTGAATGGAAATGAAGTTTAAGGATGTTGAGCTTTTTGTCTTAAGTCGCTCATTTTTTAATCATAAAACAATCATGATCTGAAGTTATAAATCCATAATGAAGTTCTATAAAATGTTTCTTGTTTATGGGGAGAGTAGAACACCTTATAGTTGAATAAAGTTAGTCCAAGCCTTAACTGTTTGATTTGGTTTTTAGTTGTTTTTTTTTGTTTGGTTTTCTTTTTTAGGAAAATTGATAATGGGAAGTATTATAATGTTTCTCCTAAAAGCTCTGGGCTGCATCTAGTAGGAGCTCTGGCAACCTTGACTACAGTTGTTTGAAGAGAGTAAAACCACGTGTACTCTTTCATCCTCAGGCAGTGAGCCACACTAATTATAAGATACACTTTTTATCTAGGTCACTGTTCCCAGGTAACAAGGGCAGCCCAGTCCCTACTCGCACAGAGTCCTCCACACCTACACCTTCTCAAGCTGCGTTCCGGAAATCAGGTCTGCTCACTGCCTCCAGGTGTCATTCAGCCCAGTTTCTGAAAGAGCTCTTCTGGGGGCAGGAGGTGGGTTTGGAAAAGAACAGTCATTAAAAAATACCTGTTCTCACTCTCAGTTAAACTCTGAGAGCTGTTAGATTGTGCTTCTTGATCACAGATACTATTCTACAGTTCTACAGCCTGTTTAAGGTGACTTATATCAAAACCACTAACTACCCCGAATTCAAACCCAACATATTAAGCTGCACCTGCAAATCCTTTGGATACTGCTGCAGATCACAAAGCTCAGGTGTAACGTACCCTGTGGGAATCACCACCAGGAGCAGCCTCAAGTGCTCTGTCAGGTGTGGAATGCAAAAAGCAGGATATATCCCCTGACTCTGTAGCTGTCAGGCCAGACTTAATATGTAGTTTCTGCTACCTTTGAAATTTGAAGTGTTTCACTATGAACCACCTCCAAATTAACTGGTAGGATTTAATGGCCTTGCCAGTTATTCTCCCAGGTGTATATACCTTCCTTTAGGGAAATTTGCAAGAACACTGAAAAAATACTCTGGGGGTTTCTCTGTGGTCATGTCTGGCTTTCATTTGTCTGTTTTATTATTTTTCAATCAAACCAAGCATATAAACATATGGCATTACAATTTCTTTTTCTGGTTAGCTGTGTCTTGGGCATCAATTTCAGAGAGATACGATCCAAGCTGTGAAAATAAGTTTTAAAAACAGTATTAAAACTTGCATTTTGCACACATAAACAACATACCTAAACATCTGCCAGTATTCATTGTCTCAATAGTTGAGTAAAAGTAAGTGAGTTGACTTAGAAATGAAGCCCTTAAAGACTTTTACATGCAGTATCAGCATAGTTACCTTTTCTGCTTTAATTCAGGCAAACTGAGGTGAAGGAGAACTGATTTGTGAGACAACCTGGAGTTGTGTTACACAGTAATAGTGAACATTTAAAAATATTTGAAATAAAATAATTTCTTATGTCCCATGTAATTCCTATATAAATTTTCTTAAATAGTAATGTTCTTGAAATATATATAGCTGCATTTTAATGAGGTGTCTTACCAAAGGACAGTTTCTATCTAGCCATAAGGGTCAGTGTGTTATCATTTAAGAGACTTTACACAGAAACGTTTACGACATGCCTATTGTCATTTAACCAAGGCACTTCGCAGTTTCACTCCATGCGTAAATCAGTTCAGCAATTGATATGAGGGTTCAAAAGAACTTGTTTTTCTGAGACAGAGGTTCTGAACTCACACATCCTGGACTACTTTTAAACACATATGGAAAAGATTTCTAAGAAAAACACTTTCAGTGGATAGCCATTTATTAGATGCCTGTTCATCCATTGTGTAATTTAGGGTAAATCATAACTAGAAAAGGTTGGAGAACCCCCTGCTTCAGAAATTATGTTCAGGTTTAGTCCCCCAACTCCAGACACTTAACGTAGAAGTATATTGTCCTGTGCTGCATTCGTAGTGCACAGAGAGAGAGAGAAGTGCCAAAGGATTTCAGAACAGAAACAGACTCGATTCCTTTCTCAAAGTGTGGGGATTTTTCCATGGCCTAATCCTCAGGTTAATCTCCATATAGTCAAGAGAGAAGCGGGGTGAAGTTTCCTGTTGTTCCTAGGCAGTGCTTCCAGCTGAGCAGTCTGTTTCTCTTGTGCTAGCTCCAGCTCGTGTGGCTCCTCAGTGAGCAATTCAAGTTGAAATCAGAAATCCCACAAGACTAGGCCTTATGGAGGAAAGAGAAGGAGGGGGGAAAAGGGCTTCTGAAAGACCGTGTGTGGTCACGGGAAAGATGCAAACACGTCCTTCAGCTCCAACACAAAAGGGCACGGTGAGATGCCTGTTAGGCTTTGTAAATATATTTGGAAGACCAATTCAGATACCTTCCAATTATTTAATCAGTTACCTCCATTTCATTTGCATGTTCTCTGAATGGGCACATACTGCAGAAACATTCTAAAATATAAAATAACGTATGAGTCTGAAATAACATTGCAGAGTAGACTAGTTTTATTTTCATTAAAATGACACTTTTTTCCCCTAACATTTTTTCAATGCAAATTTCTAATTTATGAATCAAGAAGTTGCTATGTCATCACATTTTTTGTTTTGACTTTAATTACTACGGATTACCCCAGCAGTTCTCATACCCTTCTGTAAAACCATATAATGTTTTCTTTTTATTCATATTGCTTTTTATTCTTTTTATTCATTTTATCCATTATTCATTATTCATTATTTATGCTTTTTATTCATATTGCTATTTATTCATATTGCTATTTATTCCAGTATTTTGTTATACTGTAAGGGGTGGCTGATCTTGCTTAAGAGCAAGATGATGGCTTTAAGTAATTTCTGGATTTAAATGTTAGTTGCTGAAATGGAAGTGGGAAGAATGTGTGATCATGCAAAAGAATTTCAAGTGGTCATGTGAGTAGCTGAAGGTAATAATTTTAGCTCCTTTACATAATTTCGTCCCTGAGCATGGATTTGGTTTGTAATGGTTATCCTAAAGGAAATGTTTTCTGTAGGTAAAACCACATGAAATGGTCCATGTAACAAGTGAATCCTAGAAATTTTCACAATTTTGCTGCTGCTTTTCTTAGAAATATTGCTCTGTGAAAATGGGGAGGGCAGGGTGGGGAGAGATGTTTTATTGTTTTATTTTTGGCAGCTTCACACTTTTATCTCTTTTTTGAGTCAGTTGTCCGTGACTTGACTTCCAGGCATCAGTCACTTCCTTGGGTCTGACTTTTTTCTCTGACCCCAGGGGCTGACTTGGTTCCTCTTTAGGCAGAGGGTAAGATGTTGCTTTTCTTCTGTATTCATTTGAACACATCTTGTTCTTCCTTTCTATGAGGTTTGGATACCTGTGCTCTCAGCACTTGTTCATGGCTGTGTTGGTCCTTACAGCATCACACTAAAACAGATTTGTCTTCACTATATGATGAAGTAGTTGCTTCTTTTTAGGTGGTCAGAATTGCCCAGGATGATGGTGTTTGCGTTGCTGGTCCAGTTCAGTACAGCAAAACATCAGTCTGCCTGAGTAGATGGAAGGGATTTATGTATGTAGAGGGACATAGAGGAGAGAATATTCAGGAACCCTAAGTATTAGGGCTGTATTATCTTACACATGGCATTGTTTATTCCTCCAATTCATCTTTTGCTGAAATTCCACAGTTTTGTTTAAAACATCACAATTGAGAGTCAACATGTGTTGTAGAGCTTCTCTCCTACACCCTAGAAAACATTTGTGGAAACTGAATATTGAGACTAACTGTAAATGTGTTCATGTAATAAATGTTACAGGGGATGTTCAGCGGTTTTTTTCTTTGTTTGCTTCAGAATAGATAAGCAGTATTTAATGTAAAAAAATAATAGTACTGGCTGATGCACAAGAACTTGTTTTTGGATCATATTTCACAGCTGGAGCAATTCTTAAACATCATCTGAATCTATGTAATAAAGAATTTTGTGCTGCTTTCTTTCAGGCTGTCAGAGAAAAGGTCACTTTAATTTTCAAGTGTGTATGTGTTTTATATTTTTCTGTAATTATATCTTTTTTTCCCCCTCTTTTTTTCATTATGAAATTGTGTTTTGCATGTGGAACTGATTGTACATATTTTTGTTCATCACTGCTTTGAAGAAGTCTTAAGAGCTTGATTTTTGTCATTTTGGATTTTATTTTGAGTGAAATCTCATGCTTTTCTCCCCTTTTTAAACTTCTTGTTAAACAGTATAATCAGCAGTGATATAAAAATGCACTATATGATGTCATATTTTAGGCAGTTACACTGGATTGAACTGTAATTAATTGCTGTTGCTGAATACACCCTGGTCCTTATTCTCTTTTTGTACCCAGGCTTTTCTTTGTATGTATTAATTCCATCCAGGAAGAAATCTAATTACTAAGATAATTAACACCTTATCAGCAAATGGAGTTCAGACATTTGTAGAGTTTATGAATTTTTAAAATATGTAATTTCCTTGTAACTGAATGACAACTGGTGTTACGGAGAAAAAGAGCATATTTTATTGTATCTAGCTTGATTGGACCTTATAATTCATGTTGCTATAGAAACAACCAGGCCTTTATAAAGGATGGTATTACTACTACCATTGGTAATAAGTGCTTTGACTGTTGCCAATAGTGTCATTAAAAAGGATAAAATAACTTCATTATAATGGTTTTTGTCAAATGTAATGAATGTTCTGTTCATGTTCTGAGAAATGGCAGCTGATGTTAGGTGGCATTGGTTTATAAAGTAATGTACTCTCTCTTCCATGAGCTTACCACTGCTGCAGAAGATATTTGTGGTATGAGCAAAATCATGTTGCAGGATACAGTGCTGCTCTCTTCACTCAGTCCTTAAAGATAAGGAATTGTATTGTTACTTGATATCAAGCAGAAGTTCGTATCTTGATGTTTGTCAGTCTTACGAAAGCAATGGTAACTGAGGGTGCTGGGCCATCAGCTCTGGGGATTTCTGCTGTTGTGCACAATATTCAGCTTGTGTTTCCCACTTAGGGTTATTGGATCAAGTCCTTGAAAATGTTCCATTTTATACTGGTTTTGATTTGTCATTCAAATGCCATCTTTTAAATTCATCTCAGATGATGGAGTCTGAATTCATGAACTCAAAAAGGAATTGGTAGAATTTGGTTTCTTTGGTGGGGATTTTTCATAAGGAAAAGGTGGAAGAAGATTCTAATAATATCTGATAAATTCCCGTGCTGCTACCTATATGTCCAGACACATGTTAAAAGAAGGACAGGACTTCACTTAAACATAAACTCATTGCCAATACTTGAACAGAAAAAAAATTAAGTTTAGGGAAAAAAAATCACAAAATATATTTGCTACCATATACAATTTGTCTGAAGGCTGTTGTGGGTATGGTCTAATATTGCACCTAATCAAATTAATAAGAACGGTATTCTCTGCTTGCCTTTTCTTGGGTCTTTTGCCAACGGAGTTTTCCTTTTCCAGTAGATCTCATTGTTTCAGGAAGTTTTTCTTTCAGTTATTCAGGCTCAAGTTTCTTCACTCACTATAAGCAGAGCATTACTTTTTTTTCCTGTGGTGATGTCTAATTAGAAATTATTGTTTTCTTTGGCTGTTGGAATGCTTTATAAATGTAATTTGGATTACATGCATTGACATTCACAGTTCTGCATTGTCTTATCCTATGAGGGGAAGAGAAGGCTTCCATCCATTTTTTATGTTAGAGACAGTCTTGGAGATCCCTTCTTAAGCTCAAGTGTGAACTTTGCTTGTGAAAGTTGTCTTTATGCCATTCACCCCTGAAACAATCTCTCTCAGCTGTTCCCTTGCCTGTAGCCTACATAAGAGCTGTAGAATTATTTAGGTTGGAAGAGACCTCTGGAAGACATCTCATCTATTCCCCCTACTTGAAACAGGGCCAGTTCCAAGTTAGATACCACCAATATTTTTATAGAGTTCTTACTTTTCTCCTTAAGTCACATTTTCTCCAGTTTATCATTTTTACTAGCAGTGTAGGGTCAACTCTGCATTGTGGAAACAGTCTCATCTGTGTCAGGAGGGACCACTGAGCACTCTATGTTTCTGCCTCTCTCCAGAGGATGTTTATCATTATTCCCACTCTATGCAAGCAGGCTGAATATAAAACAGGGCTGTGGCTCCACAGTTTCTCCCAACGCAGCAGTCATCCAGCTGACTGATGTCAGATTTGGAAAACCAAGTTGGTGTCTCCTGGATCACAGAGTGTACTGTGTAAATACTATGCAGTAATCTCTTGGCTGGAGGGCTTTTTTAGGGCCATGTCACAGAAACACAGAAGGGTTGAGGTTGGCAGGGATGTGTGGAGGTCATTTTTCCAAACCCCTTGCTCAAGCAGTGCTATCTAGAGCCAATGGCACAGGACCATTACCAGATAGCTTGTGAATACATGCAAGGAGGGAGACTCCACAAGCTCCCAGGGCAAAATGTGCCAGTGCTTAGTCATCCTCAGTTCCTGATGAGGAGCACACCACTTGAGCCCTCATGGCCTTGACTATTGCCAGAGCTCTGTAGTCACTTTTAATACTGTCTAGGTTTCCACTGGCCATCATTTGTTCTCACATGGAATAACCGTGGTGAGTAGTAGTCAAAGGGCCAGATGAGCCCCACAGCACCCTGGATCCTTGGCAGGCAGCAAACCTCTCTAGATGGCTGGTTGGGTTAACAGAGGGGTGCCTTTCTCTGCCAGAGCAGAGAGTCACCCATTACGGTGACATGGTGCTTCTTGTTCAAGACCTGCAAGGTCATCAAGTCCAACCATTAACCTGGCACTACCATCTCCTTTTCTTCTTCTCTGATGCTGCCCAGCCTCTTGTAACTCCTCCACTTGGAGGGCACAGCTCCTCAAAAACAGCCCAGCTCCAGTGGGACAGAGGGCCATCTCCCCTGGCATCAGAGAGAGCCCCCAGGGACTCCCTGCAGCCTGGAGCTTGGAGGTCTGCATCCACCATCTGAAGTTCAGTCTGGGTGCAAGCCTTGACAGCTGCTCCAGTGTCTACTGGGAAAGTGTTCATGGCACGTTCCCACCCGTGTCCAAGATTGTGACGGTGGCACATTTCAACTGAAGCCCCTTAACTTCAGCCTCTTTTGTGCATCCTTCTGTGTCTATGGGCTGTCTCTGTCAGCTGTGCTCTCTTAACCTGATGTGTGTAAGGGTTCTGCATATTCAGTCCACGGGGAACAGTTAGGAAATGTTGCTCTTGCTTAAATAACAGCTCAGTGCCTTTGCATTCGTGAACTTAAGTATTTTGTTTTCCTTTTAAAGCAAGGCATAAGCTGATCTTTTAGAACACTGAGTTAAAAATTAAATTGTAACTAAAGATGTGTTTTTGGCTCCTAAGCCAATTTTGTTAAAATTTGCTAGGTGGTATGCCATGCCAGTCCCCTCTTTCAGATACTCTGTTCTACTTTGATAGCAGCATTATAAAACATTAAATAGTTGACATTTTCTAGTGACTGAGTCTCAAAAGGTTTACATTTTATGGATTAAGCAATCAGAATTCAAGAAATAACAAGGTCTGCTGATTACCTCTAATTTTGTTTGAAGGAAGAGTTGATCCAGATGTTTTCACTCTTCTGTCACAATCCTAATCCAGTATTTGCTGCGGTATCTTCTATTCCTTGTGTTCTCGGCTGCGCACCAAATGCATTTCTCATGACCAAGCAATGGTGTTAAAATCTCTTTTTCCCCAAAGATCCATTTAGGTCTCAATTTCTGTAGATAAAGTTGAAGGCTATTAAGTCTATGTACACTAGCTTTTAAGGGAGCAAGACTTGTACATGTCCTTAGTTAAGTGTTTCTTTCTACTTTCTTTACAGAGTGCCTGGAATAACAATTGCTACAGACATCATTTGTGGTTTTCCAGGAGAGACAGATGAAGATTTTCTAGAAACAATGAAACTTGTAGAACTGTACAGGTTTCCGAGCTTGTTTATTAATCAGTTCTACCCACGCCCAGGAACCCCAGCCGCAAAAATGCCTCAAGTTCCAGCTTCAGTGGTAAGATCCATTTTCAGATGCCTTTAATACATGAAGCATGTACATGAAAATGTACATTTTCTGCAGAACTGTGCCACATTCAATTGAAGGATTTTTTCAGTCCAGTAAGGGAAATTATACTAGCTAGATCACTGAATGTGTTTTCATAGATAAATGACTGTTCAGATTGTGAGGAAGGGTACTACAGTGCTTATACTGAAGGTCTTGCAAGGAAGACCTTACCACTTCTAGAGACAGTCTGTAGAGTATGAAGCATAATAATGTTTAGCACTTCCATATTTTTAGTGGATCGTTTTGATAATGATCTTAAATGTTTGGGGTGAATGAGTACCAAGAGTAGCAGCTGATTGATTACACATATTAATTTTTTTTTCATTTTAAGACTTTTGTGACTCTAACAATCTCAAGCTTATTGTGAGTAATTATGCAAAGTATTAATAATAGAGCAGTGATAATCTCTGATTTATTTGTCAAATATAAAATTTACAGGCCACTTCTTGAGACTCTCCTTATGCACTGCTCATAAACTTTACTCCCTTCAGCCTGCATGTTAAAGGCCATTAATAAAATTGGATTTTATCTTTCATTTTTAGTTGTTCCCTTCCTTCCTTCCTTCCTTCCTTCCTTCCTTCCTTCCATCCTTGCTCCCTCCCTTCCTTCCTTCCTTCCTTCCNCCTTCCTTCCTTCCTTCCTCTCTTCCTCCCTTCATCCCTCCCTCCCTTCCTCCCTCCTTTCCTCCCTCCCTTTCTCCCTGCCTCCCTCCCTCTCTTCCTTTCCCTTCTTTTCCCTTCCTTTCCTCCCCTTAACACTTCCTAACTTCCAACATCCTCATCTGAAATTCCAAGGTGAAAAACAGCCTCTTTTTATATAGAACGTACATGGCTATTGACTGTATTTTGCTTGATATAAATAGCTATTTATAAGCAATAATCATAGCAATCATATCAGAAGGCATGGTTTGATTTATTTAAAAAAAATTGAATTTGTTATTTTTGTAATCTGAATCTGAAAACAGGAAAGTATTGATGCCTGTAGTAATTCAACTCATTATTGAAACATTTTTATGAGCATAAATAACATTTATATTTCCTCTCAGTGTAAGAATGAAAGTCAGCAATGTAAATCAATTGAAATAAAAACCTATTTCTTTCAATTTATGTATCCTGGTACACCAACATGAAGTCAAAACAATATATGGGAGCTTGTATCCCTTTGCTTGTATGTCAGAAAGCTAAAGTGTCACTCTGCTTACTCTTGGTATATACCATGAATTCCATAGGATGTGTCAGCTGCTGGAGACATAAAATGAGATTATATCTGGCTTCTTCAGTTTATTGTTTAGTGTAGTGCAGCTCAAGCAATGAGTGTTCCTTTATTGTAGACTATCTCATAATGGAAAATTGTACGTTTTCAAATATAAATACCTGCTGTTGAATTAGTCTCCTTAGTGTAACCAACTCACAGTGTTGCATTATTTGTCTTAGTTTTGAATGCTTTTTATATATTTGATAAATAAAAAGAAGTTCAGAAATGTAATTTTTGGAAGGTAGGAGGTTTAAAAATCAAAACATTGATTTACATTTCAGGTTTGTATTCCTTCATTCTCAAGTTCTTAAACATGCTATTTTCACGGGAGGTGCAGGAAGCTTAAGTTAATTTACCCACTTCTGTTTAACTGGGTGCTTATGGGAAGACAATATGCAAAGAGATAAATTATTAAAAGAACATTAGCTGTTCTGTAGTTAGAAGTATTACTTGGAAAATGGTAATTGTCAATTTAACCCAGTTTTACATTCTTTCTTCTTATTTGTAGCACTGGTACTTATTGCTTTCAGTGAATTAGAACCTTCAAAGAAGATGGGGCCTCTAATCCAGGGCTGATGAAAATCTGTAATTAATAGATTTTGTTTCTCTTTTTTCTTTTTTTTCCCTGTAGTCCTTCAAAAATCCCGTGTTATGAGATCCTTTGTTCTTTTATCTCTTAGTAGAAATGGAGAGCAACTAGTCAAACAGAGCAGGAAGAGCTTGTGCTAATCTCCTATGTTTTATATTCACATTACTTCTAGACAGCAGCTGATGGTCTTTGCTGCATTACCAGAAATGGACATGCATTTAATTTGTCATGCCTTGCTTAGAGTAACTTACGTTTCTCTGCTAGGAAAAGGAAGTAGCACACAGCCACCCACGTTATGCGCTCTGACCCTTTCATCCCTTAATGAACTATTATCCACATTAATGAATTCATGTTACTGCATTTGCATTGGGTAAGAAATAGCACATGCACTGCCATACAGCTGGTCTGTGCAAGTGTCTGAGTGTATATTGGATCACCAGTCTGAACTTAGAGCTTGGTGCTTCCACAGGATGTTCATAACAGTATCCTCTGCAATGGATCTGTTGGTAGCATCTCTTTATGGGAAAAGAATTTTGCCCGTCCTGTTTAAAAACAGATTCTGAATCAGTGAGCAAGTTACTTGCCAACTGTTATTCTTGTTTGTTATTTTCTTTTAGAGACTGCATGTATTTGTATCTTATTTCAGTTTTTAAATACTTCTGCAATGGAAAAATCCATTGCTAATTGCAAACTGCTACACTTTAGTGAGTTCCACTTCAGCTCTGGCTCAAGATGGCTTTGGTGATTCTGCCCAAGTATCACAGCTGCAATAATAACATACTTGCCATGTCAGTTCCTTTTAGATTAGCTTTTTTTGGAAGACCTTACCACTTCTAGAGACAGTCGGTAGAGCATGAAGCATAATAATATTTAGCACTTCCATATTTTTAGTGGATTGTTTTGATAATGGTCTTTAATAAAATTGCCGTTTTGGAGAAAATCCTCATTTGAGCTTATCTTAATAGAAAAAACAATCAGTAGGTCAACATGGCATCATCCCTTCACATAGATAATTTATCACTGAAAGCCTTACAGGCACCAATATTTTGCTAAAAAGGCAGATGACACTAATGCAGATGGACAGTTCTGCCACCATAAATTCAGAAAAGACAGCTAAGGCTGGAGAAAAAATGTCCGTGGAGCATCACACATCTGTCTAAATGGCCTCATCATTTCATGACCATCAGTTAGATTATGCTTACCATAAATATTCTCTGCAGTTTAGAGAACAGTTAAAACAAACCTAGGCATAGGTTTTTTTTTTTAAATAAGCAATTACAGTAATGCTGAGTCATGTGCATGGAAAATGAGCCAAGATGTTGCCCAGAACTTAAATGCTACCCAAATATTTTTTTCTTACGTTTGCCCCCATTTTACGTGCCTTTTGCTAAATACACTGTTTCAGAGATGAGCGTAGATGCTGCTTATGTCCAGTGCATAGAAAATTCTCACTCTGAAGTGTGTTAATGATGAATGCTACTCTGTGTATTGTTATTGCTGCTGTTATTGTTATTATGTATCTGAATTTCTCCGTTTCCTTACTGTGTTTACTTGTAAAAGTGATAGTGCTGATAATTGCATAACTCAGATTACAGATTCTAGTTAAACTAATAATAAGCAATGTAAGAGAACATGGTTTAGATGTGTCTGGTAGGGAACTCATATTTAGCTGCATTGCAAAGGATCAGAATAATTCTAAGTGTGAAAGTTACTCTCTCTGAAATTAAGAGTGTGTAAAACCTTATGGTTTTGATAATTTCAATTTCTCTGGTCTTTGTTTTTTCAAGGCAGCTATTACTCATGTGGGGACTTGCAAGATTTTTTTCTCTGTCCTTGTGATTTGGTCCATTACAATTTCTGAAACATTAGGGGAGATTATCATCTCACTTGACTTCTGTCACTTGGAAATTACATGAGGAAATAGCCATTTTGAAAATAAAGATCATAACAAGGTACAATTAGGTTCATCTCTAACTGAGAATAGTAGATAGCAGCTGTTTTGAGAGCAGTAATTTGACTGCAGCTTCATGTTTACACTGCTATCAACTGCAGTGTGGATTTTAATCTTTCTGTATATATTTTCAACAGTGTAAGAAATTTCGTTTCAATTACATATTTTAGTGGTATCTAGATGAAAGACTATATATTCACTTTCTCTCTCCTTCTCTCTTTATATCATCAGATAATTACGTTGCTTCTAGCTAGAAAATTTTGTCAGTCAACTATTCAACATTTCCTTTAATTCCTCTGAAGTGTCTCATTATTTTTTTCTCCCTGTATTAGTTGTATTAAGCATTATGCCTACTATACGGAGGTGAATAACCAATTTACAAACATCATAACTGTCCTAGTTTTGGCTGGAATAGAGTTAATTTTCTTCCTAGTAGCTGGTATGGTGTGTTTTGGATTTAATATGAGAATCATGTTGATATCACTACATGGTATTTGCAGTTGTTGCTAAGCAGTGTTTATACCAAGTCAAGGACTTCTCAGCTTCTCATGCCCTGCCGGCCAGAAGGCTGGAGGGGCACGAGAAGCTGGGAGGCTGCACAGCTGGGACAGTTGCCCCAAGCTGGCCAAAGGGATATTCCATACCATGTGGCATCATGCTGAGTATACAGACCTGGCCAGAGGCATCTGCTGCAGCTGCTCGGTCACCCTGAAGAGTTAGAAATCTAACACACTGTTAGCACACTCATCATTACTAGGAGAAAAAAATATCAGTGATCAGATCTTGTATCCCCCTCCATTTAATCAAACCATCACTTAGATCTGTTCCCATATTTAGATCAGATCTTGTATCCCCCTCCATTTAATCAAACCATCACTTAGATCTGTTCCCATATTTACCAATTGTAGGAGCAGTACATAATGCACTAAGAGATTTTTTCCATAAGGACATATATAATGCAATATACACCTCAGTGCTGTCTGCCAAACAAGTTGTATTTGATCATCTCTGTGGGAGCAGAAATTTTGTGGCCTTTAGTCTATAATGGCTACTTATTTTTCTTAGACTGCTTTACTTTTACTTCCCTCTAGGAGGTCTCCAAGAAGTTTCATGACACCCTTTCATAACTGAGTAGCTGCAGATCCACCATATCTCTCTTTGATTAGAATTCTGCAAGGCAGTAGAAATAGGCATTCTTGAGTGACAATAGATACAGTGTGATGTTTAATTCCTCCTTTGCTGGATGGATGGATGGATGGATGGATGGATGGATGGATGGATGGATGGATGGATGGATGGATGGATGGATATAGGTTTTGTAGTTCTGAATTTCTGCACACAAGCAGCTGAATGGAAGCTCATGTGCTCTTACCTATTCAAAATATGTAATTATCTAAATGTTGCCAAACTGTCCCACCCTGACTGAAAAATAACCAGTCCTGTATCAGGCAATATTAGCTGTCCTCTGCTTCAGCATTTTTTAACTTCAGACAGCTGGACAGCAAATGGAATAGCATTGCTTGTGCCAGGGACATCTTTTGCTGTATTCAGGGCTCTAAAGGAAAGAAGCACAGGTGGACCTTGTAGGTGTCCCACCAAAGAAAAGGCTGGTAAGCTCCCTGTTGAGCAGACAGTGAAGAAAGATGACGGTTGAGGACCACTCTTGCCTTTGAGCACATGCTTCAGACTTTAGTGGGTAGTGATGTGGCACAATGTGCCTGGGGAGGCCAGGGTCGGAGCTAAAGCAAGGAAAGAATTCATCTGCTCTCTGATATGGATTTAGAAAAAACTTGATAAGGTTTCATGTACTCTGTGATACATGACAGAACCAATGTCACTGTTAAGCACTTGAAGGTTGAGGGAATGCAGCTTTGGGTGGAATTGATTAGTTAATGTGATTTAAATGCCCAGAAAGGAAGGTACCATCTCATTTCTGATCCTCACAGACAGCAGAATCAGTAATACTTCTTACATCAGGTTAATGGTGGCCAATCCAAAGATCATGCAACAGGATTATGTAGGGATATTCTTCTAAAATTAAATAGGAATGCTTTGGGGATAATAAGGTGGGAGAAAAGGCAAGAAAAGTAAGTAGAAAAGGAACAATGCCACTTATTCAGCAGTACTGTTACTCCAGTCCACCATCACTGCCTATGAGCTCCCCTGTTAAGTGCTGTGACTAAATGGCATTACATGCCCCAGGAATTGGATGCAGCTGTAATAACTGCTTCTTGGCCCCTGACACACATCTCCCTTCCCCAGGACATGCAGTAATGCATGGTGTGACATGCAGAATGTTCTTCATGTGTAAGAGAAGTCAAGACTGATTAATGTCTGAGTTTGACTGCTGTATGTCTACTACAATTTGTTTTTCAGCAATACACTTTTATTAGTGTAGAATAGTTTGCTATTCTGCCAGAATAAAGACTTGAGTGAAGACTTTCATGACTTTTGGGACCAGGGAGTTAAAAATGTGAATGCCGGAGGGGAAGGTAGACCATGAAGAAAAAAACCAATATATAATTCTTAATATTTTTCACTGAACTATTGTAGTATTCCAAGTTAACATTTTCCAGCAAGGTGCTTTTTAGTAGTTTTATTTACACCCTGTTTCCTTATGATTTTTATGAGAACAACGTAAAGCCCTACAAACCATCAAGATAGCTATGAATTCTCTCGTCTACAAACCCAGTTATTTTTTGATGGGTTTTATTTTGGTTGGTATGTCTGTTGGTTAGTGCCATATCAATGTCAGTTCTTTTTGTTACCTTCTAGATGCTTAGAAATAGTTTAGCATGTTTTCCTCCCTGTTTTTTTTCAGGAACTATATAAACTGGTTGACCTATGAAAGCCTGGTTCTTCCTTTCCTCTGTTTTAAAGATGGCCAAAACATTTGACTACTTCTATGCTATATCTTTAAATCTACCCCAGTGCTCACCATTCAGTGTGTAGCCAGAACTGCGGGTTTTTGCAATGAATTCAAAGGAATGTAATTACCTGTGAATAGGGGTTTTGTGGTTAGACAGAACTACTAAACAGAATTTTACAAATGTTTAAAGATCATTTTATTTTAGACCTAGAATCAACTCAAGTTCAAACCACTTTAAGTTATTTGACCAGGCGCTGAAATGAAAATCTGTTTTTGTTGTTGTGGGAGACAGTTGAGCTGGTAGGTTTTAAAATAGGTTGAACCTAGTCATAAATAAATGATCTGCCTATGGAGCTGCTGAAAATTCAGTTCATAGCTGGATCTGGGGAATGAGTTAAATTGCACAGTAACAGCTGGACAGTGCAGAGTCAGATCCCTGAGAAAGGACGAAAGTATTTTTACTGTAGCCTGGAGCTGTGGCTCTTAAATCTTACACGGGTGCAGAATAGAAGTCTTGTGCTTTCAAGGAGCACAACTGTTTTGCTTGAGAAAACAAGTCAAAATTCGAAGCTAGATCGGAAATACACTTAGGAAACCAACTTAGTTGGTGTTCTACTTTTTTGAATTTTGGTTTGTTTTTTTTTTTACAGCAGAAACTGGTTGGAAT
Organism: Gymnorhina tibicen; assembly: GCA_013399875.1. Classification (NCBI taxonomy): domain Eukaryota; kingdom Metazoa; phylum Chordata; class Aves; order Passeriformes; family Artamidae; genus Gymnorhina; species Gymnorhina tibicen. The sequence continues at coordinate 790,714 of VXAZ01001047.1, read as the reverse complement.
GAAAACTACCAGCAGCTTCCTCATAAACTTTATGCAAATCCAAGTTGAAAATTTGAGCATCTTAAAGTAAAGTACAACTATGGGTTTCAGTCTAGGCCATGTTAAGAAAAAGAACTGGACAATAAAATAAGGAGAACATACATATGGAGGAAGAGGTAGAGTTCTTTCTAAACTTCATTATCAGGCCAGAAATAGTTACAGAATTTGCAAGGATGATGAAACTGCTGTTAACTTAAAGTAACTTTGTGGACTGATGCTTGCAGCCATGTGCAGAACATATGTTGTATAAAAAAAATACTTTGGGAAAATGTAGTCCTCCAAGATTTGTAGTGGCCATGAGCATTCATTACCCATTCTCCTTCCCCTGTGAGTCTGTCTGAAAACCCTGATGGAATTGTTAGATTTTTAGTTGCAAGGAAGCTGAAACAGCATCAGGACTTTTGAACACCACATACTCCTGTGCTGAATAGAAGGAAGGGAAGATACTCTCAGAGATAAGGCAGAATAGCCTTTGATTTTAAGGGAGAAAAGAGTTTTATCTCCAGCCTACTCTTTATTCTTCTGTCCTGTTCATTTGCTCATAATGAAGTGGAAGAACAATGGAAGAAGTCTTAACTCTGCCTTTTTGTAGTTTTTGTACATTTTGCTTGAATTACAGTTAGGTAACTTATGTAAAACTGAAATCTATTTTTTAATGTGAAATTTTAATTCACTTTATAAACCAGAGTGCTCAGAGCTAAAAACAGTGCCAGCAGCTATAGTAAGTAATAATAACTTATTCCCTGAAACTGGATATAGGCATCAGAACAGAAAATTTTCAAAATTCTGGACTTGTTCAAATGAGAATGTGATTTAGGTGTAATAGTTTGGGACTTAACAAAGATAGCAAATTAATTTGTACCACGGAGCCAACTAAGCTTCTCCATCATTTGCAAATAATGTAACCTTGTGATGGCCCATACAAAGTGCTTTGGAAGCAAAGGACACTGAAATACCCTGAGGTGGGTTCTTGAACTTGATCGGTCTTTGATAATCCAAGTACACTCCCTCAAAGCCATCACAGTTGATCAGGTCAGTGAGTGCTTTGGAACTTGTATCTTCCACTGTTTTCATTGCTGCACCTCTGGTTGTTGGGCTAAAAATCTTGGAATTCCTGAAGACCTGAAGTAGAGTGGAGGGCTGAATAATAGATGAAGATAAAACAGTGAGAGCAGTTTTTGTGTGTCTAGTGAATTCGTGTGTTATGGGTACATATGTGGTCTCTCTCACAAAGTGAGCACTTGAGCACTGCTCCTGCCAGTTTGTAGCACACTGTGCCCTCTCCAGCACTTTTCTCTGTTCTTCTTGGAAGGCTGGAAAACCTGGTGCTTTCAAGGCTGCTTGTGTGTGGCACACAGATACCTCACCAGATCATGGAAGGGAAAAGAGTGCCCTGCAGACAGGTCTCTCCTGGGCTTATGTGTGTTCTGGGCTTAATGTATCTATAGATAGAGATATATAGATATTTTAAAACTACATTTCATTACTAAGATGTAGTTTGCAGCTCATTCTGGTTTATATTATTGTGTAACTGGCTGCAATAACTATACATATTTAAAAACAGTCTATCCCTTCTGACCAATCACTTTATTTCTGATTTAGTGTCAATCTAGTTTGAAATATGGCTGATACCCCAGGCCAAGATTCAGCTAGATATTTTGTTCTACAAATTGTTTTTGACCTAAGCAGTCTTCCTAATCAGTTATAGTGGCATCCTTAGGAAATACCCACCTCATATAGACTGTGAAATTTCTACATTAATTTCAGATATAAAAATCTGTCAGAAGTGAGATAGAGCATTTTACAAACTATACCAAATTTATGGACCCTCAAAATGAACAAATGCTGAAAGCCTTTTCTGAAATTAAGAATTGCTTTATGAAAGTCTTCAGAATAAATCTTGCATAATTTATGGAATCATAGAATTGTAGAATATCCTGAGTTGGAAGGTTATTGAGTACAACTCCTGGCCCTGCACAGGACATCACAAGAGTCACACCCAGTACCTGAGAGCATTGTCCAAATGCTTCTTTAACTCTCTCAGGCTTGGTGCTGTGACCACTTCCCTGGGGAGCCCTTTCCAGTGCCCAGCCACCCTCTGGGTGAAGAACCTTTTCCTGATATCCCACCTAAATCTCCCCTGACTCAGTGTCATTTCCTCAACTCCTGTTACTGCTCTCCGCAGAGAAGAGCTCAGTACCTGCCCCTGCTCTTGCCCTCACAAGNGGAGGCCGCCCCAGTGCAGAGCAGAGTGGGACAATCCCCTCCCTTGCCCGGCTGTAATGCTGTGCCTGATGCACCCAGGACATGGCTGGCCCTCCTGGCTGCCAGGGCACTGCTGACTCGTGTTCAAGTCGCCATTGACCAGGACCCCCAGGTCCCTGTCTGTGGTGCTGCTCTCCAGCATCTCATTCTTCAGTCTGTCCATACATCCAGGGTTGCCCCATCCCAGGTGCAGAATCCAGCACTTGCCCTTGTTAAATTTCATACAGCTGGTGATTGTCTGTTTCTAATAAAAAGTGACAGGAATAACAAGCATTAATTGTAAGATAAATTAAAGCATCTCAAATTTACCAGAAGGAATAAAATCTAGCAATATTTGTAAAATATATGAGTTTGAGGTGTCTGTATTATGTAGCTAATATATGGGAGGTAAGAAGGAGGAAATTGCAATGCACATGGTTTAATTGAAAATGGATCCTTCAACAAATTATTTTCAGATAGGTTGACAAATGTTCTTATGAAGATCCTATGCTGTTTTTTGAAAATGTCTGTAATTTTCCATAAATCAGAATCTCTGCATAAAATGTGAAATAGACTAAACCATAACCATTTGTGTTGCTGTAATCCTGAAGACAGTATTCCTTTAATGTTTGCCATCATTTTCTAGTATTAATGATCAATAAAGCTGTGTGGAGTTTTATACATTTTGCTCTTTTAGACAAAAGACACATTGCATAGAGTCATAGAACCATGCTCTATTTTTTTAAAGAATCATTGTGTGTAAAAAAAGTATACAAAATGTGAATTATGAATGTATAGTTCTGTTGTTAATTGGAGCTGGGAAAAAAGTTCACTATCCTGGAGTACTGAGGTGAACCGCTGAATAGCACACTGTACACTAAGTGATATTTTCCATGTATGGATCAAAAATTATTAGAAAGTTATTTCTTAAAGCAAGCTGTATATATGTCTGGGTCAGTAGTTGAAGTAGGACAGTGAGTCTATTTTAACATAGTAATTTAGGTAGGTTAGGTCAAAAAGACTAGCTAATCCCCAGATTATTTTGTATGCTTCATTAGAGATGTGATCAGAAAGACAGGAATAATGTCAGTAGAGGTGAGTTAGCGATAGGAAGCAGAGAACTTGTCAGGCCTATATTGTCACTTCTGCTCTTTCAGACCTTACAGGATATGGATGCAAGTGCAGAATGAACACCAGGTATGATTTTATCAAGAAATCTGGCTGGGGCACAATGGTGTTTTTTCAGGATCATTTCTAAGAGGGTGATGCATTGAATAACTGAGGTCAAAGAGAATGGTTCACTGGTTTCTGATCACTTTTTTAAAAGCTGTTTTGCAGACCAAAAAGCAATCTGCAAACTTTGATAACATGGTGGTTCCAGTGGCTTGGCTCATATCTCTCTGCTGTGGTTATAAGTACATAGATTTAAGATTTTATGGATTGAATCTCCAAGCAAGGCTTTTAAAGGTACCTTGGTTGGAGTAGTTGCTATCTCCCTCACTGGTGTTTTGCCAAGTAATTCTGTGGAGATTAAAGTTAGTCCAGTGGGTGTCTTTGGGTAGGGTGCTACCTGCTTCCATTCTGACTTATAAGAGTTCAGAATTTGGAACTACCCAAGGCCTTCGTAATTTTGAGATCACAGATGTAATGCAGGGGAAAAGAAAGACACAGCTTTGTTAGTGATCAGAAAATGGATGCTACTGAAGTCAGAGAATGCCTTAACACAAAACATGTTAGGAAGTACTGTTTCAGAAAAGAAAGCTCCCATCTCATGGTTTTGTGAGTGTCTATTATTCTGGAGCCTCAATGCTTTCATTTATACTGGGGGGGGGGCAAACTGTGAAAATACTTGCAAAGCTGCTTCATTCTTCTCCCAAAGTGTATCAAAGTTGTAGTTACATTTTTCCTTGATGCACTAAGTTAAATGTTACTTCAAATTATGTAATCCATTAGATCCATACAGAAGGAGGTAATGTGGTTTTCCAGACTTGTTTGAAAGAAAAACACAATATTGCTATTGGTTGTTAGCATGCTCAAGGATGGGAGTGGGATGCTTTATAAACTCTAAATTTAAAAAGGTTCCTGTGGCAAAATAAAATTGTTTTTTTAATTCTGATCAGCAGTATGTAAAAGAGAAATGGGGGAGATGATTGGTAGGTGAGGGAAGAGAACTAAAACAAAGCCGTTAATCTGATTGCCTTGACACATGTTATTCACTGTACTCATGAAGGAAAAGAAGAGTATTTGAACAGAAACAGGTACATGTTCTTGTTACTGAAGGCAGCCCTGTATATTGGAGTGATTTGCAATCATGGGAGCAAGAAAACAAAGACAGGAGAACTTTGCTGGTGGTATACTGATGCTGAGACCTTCAGTGGAACTGCTGGAATCTGCAGATCTGTCACCGTATTAGGCTGGAATTATTAAGAACTTTGAAGGTGAAAATAGACTTTATAAAACTGAAAGTCAAGTGTAAAGGAAAGCAGTAATACCTTCATGTTGGGAGTAATTTTGTCCCTTTTATTCCTAGATGAAAATCTGAGAATATTCCATTTAAGTAGCTTCTAACTAATCTGTAATATAAATACCTCAGCGATATTGTAGTTCTCCTTCACAATAAACATTGTAGACCTACGATACCATGCTTGAAAAGAAAACAAACAAGTTTTGGGCTACATTAAAATCATCTGAAAGACAGGTAATTATCACCTGAGTATGAAAAGAGGATCACAAGATAAGTGCAATATACATGTGTGAGCCTACAATGTTTAGCATTTGTTATAACTATTCCATTTGTAAAATTGTTTTTCTAAAATATATTCTGATTATAAAAATTTATTATTAGGATACCCCTACTTTTACCCTATTTTCACACCATTATTTGCCAAAAAAAAAAAAATTTCTAAGGTAGTCAGCACAAAATTCTATGCTGGTTTACTTGTGCAGAAAATACTTTAAACCATTTTAGATTCATTCTGTACTACAGGGTTTGTTGGGGTTTTTTTGGTTGGTTGATTTTTTCCATTCTGTGGTTCTTTAAGTGATATTTCATGATTAAAAGTAGAATAATAATTCACAGTATAGTCCGCTTAAAGCATTAGAAAAAGTTTCATTATTGCTAAAAATCAATGCATGAGAAAAAAAGTAACAACACCAAGGTCACTAACTCAGCTTTATCGGTGTATAGTTCCAGACTGTTGTAAAAGGAACCTTTATTATTACCATACCTTAAGCACATAATATGCATATTGGATGACCAGTATCCCTTTAATAAATCTCAGTAATCAAAAATCTGAGGCCCAGCAAAATGAGAGAGAGAAAGGAAATAAAGAAAGCGTGTGTTACTTGCATATCTGCTTGCGGGGGATGGAAATAATGAAATTGTGGTAATATGTTGTTTCCTCTCTACTAACATTGTCTGTGTGTGCTGTCCTAAGAAATGTCATTAGTTGATGTTGGTTTCTGGTTCTTATTTTTATAAATATCTTGGACACTACCTGTCTTTTGAGAAGCAGTTAATTACTTATGCATATTTTAGTAACAAGCTTGAAATAACTCACTGAGAAAAAGTATTGCTTTATTTAGGGAAACCCTTCCATCCTGGCATACTTATGTTTATGAGCATATATGGTTTTACAGTTTTTAACTCAGTCCTGCAGCAGTATTTTAATTTATTCTTCATCAGATGTTCACATGCTTTTCCTGCTAAAGAAATAAAAACTGTCTCCTTTTAATCTCTCATATAATGTGGTATTTTTACAACTTTTTGAAACAGAAAACTGAAAATTTGTTTTTACAGTCATATGCATATATTTTTAGTGGCCCATATTAGCATAGGATCTGAATTTCTCTCTTTATCTATCTCATCTCCCTGAACTTGTTTCTTTAAGTTCTGCAAACTAAGGACTATCTATCACTGTATGGCAAGCCTGAGAGAAGTACAGGAATAAGCTCTGAGTCTGATGTTGCTATCAGACTCCTGGAAGGTCTTTTCATGCCAATTTGGAAAGAAAATAGAATTTTTTTCAGAAAGAATTACAGTATATCCTCTGTAGATCTGGGAGGATGTTTGAAAGCAATAATGCTGCTACATGTGGAGCAATATGATAAGATAGTGCATTTGCTTTCAGAGAGGGTTTTTGAGTGGCTTTTTATGATGTGATTTTGGCAGTATTATTGGTACAGAATAAAAGACTGGGGAATCAGAACACTGAAGAGAAACAGCAGGGGAAGAGAAGTTTTTATATTGGTCAAAGGGTACTTGAAAGGGATGTTCCCCTAAGCTAAGGGAACATAAATATGGGTATGAAGCAGTATCAAGGGAAGAAATTCTGGGGAAGAAATGCATATAAATAGGTAGTTTAGGGACTGAAATAGTCCACTGGAGGTGATAAAGGAGAAGGAGCTTTTAGACTCCTTATTTTCCACTGTCACGTCTAGACATGGAGAGGCCTACTTTACCCTCTGCTCTGTACTGCATAGAGGTGAGCTGCAAACCATGCTGCTTCTTTATTTCAAAAACTTCTTTGAGACTCGTGCCACCTGTAGGAGTTGAAGAGATTACCATTGGAGCAGCATGAATTCCTTGTCCTGTGTCTGTGTTTTGCAATGTTACATATTTCTGATTTTCAGAGATCTGAGTTAAACTGCACTTGTTGTTCTAGAAAGACAGAAATTATCACTAAGCAGCCTTAACTCTGTGGTTATGACATTTTTATCTCTGTATATTCAGATTCCATACAAAACAGTCAAATGCTCTTTAGCTTTCGCTCAGCCAAGCATATGGGGCATCCTGGGAATTTTGGGGCATTTCTTCATGTGCATCTTGAGAAGTTTCATTTCATGTTTTTCTGGGTTAGGAATTTCCAGCATTTCCCCAGTCAGGACAGTTTTGGTTTTTGTACAAAAAAATAAAACTTTTGTGGAAAGGTAGGAAAGAAACCATAATTTTCTACAATAATAAGAAGTTGAAGACTGTGTCAGTGTGTTGTGTAACGGAAGCCATCTTCACTCTTCGCCTAGTCTAGCTGAGTGTGTAACCAGCATTTTGGCGAGAGTCTGAGGGGGAAAGATGGGTGGTTTTCTGTCATACCGTTTTATTGAGTGTTATTAAAGTAATTGCAGTCAAAATTAATACAAGAGAAATAGTCTTCAGTAACAAAAAGCGAGAGTTGAGCTTTTTCTGGATTTTGTGGGGTTTCTTCCTAGAAAGAGGAGTGGGATTTCCATAATCCAGACTCAAGTGCTTTTGTCTTTTTCTTGCATGATGCTACATTAAATGAGGTTTTTTCAAGCAATATTTTTAGTAATCATTTTGGTATCTCTTTTTAATTTATTATCACACTTCTCCAAATAATTTTTATAGTATTTTAAGTACTTTGACTGTGTACATCTGTACTACCAGAAAAGAAGTCATTGTAAGTTGCTTAACATTTCAGTGAAAATAAAAACGATGTAGAGAAAGAAAATACATAGTTCATTTTGCATGATCAAAAATTAGTAAATTGTCCTATAGTTTCCAGAAGTTAAAATAAATGCTGCAGTCATGCAACTGTCTATTTAGTTCCCACCATGCTGGAAACATAAACAGATCTTTTCCAGTTTAGCTGGAAAACTACTTTCACAGAAATGATGGCTGAACAAGACACTGGTACAGACTACAAGCAAGGAGTTCTTGCAGTTGTCTCCCCTTTACACATTTACACATGCAATGCTTTGTCTTCCCCAGCTGTAAGTAAACATTGATTTTGACATAACAGAAGTTTGAACTGATTTGTGATTCATCCCTGCATTGAAGACAAACGGTGTTTTTCTCCTCTCTCTGCCCACCCTCCATAGGATTCAGCTGAGAAATTCTATTTAACATCAGCTGAAATCACTGAAAGCTCTTTGACTAAATTCAGGACATGGATTAAGCAGGTTTTGTCTTTGAACTATGCTCTGAATTGAAGAAATTTTTTTTCCTTTGCCTTGGCATTAAATGACATATCACCTATTAATTTTCCACAATCAAGGCAATGAGAGTATTAGCATCAAAAGAAATCAAAAAATAATAAATGATTCTTCTTTAAACTGACTTCCTTTACACCTAATCTCCTATAAGGCAAGACTACGTGTACATGCTAGAATAGTAGACAAGTCTTTGCAAGATTGTAGCCTGATCTCTAAGTTTTTTTATCTGTATTCTAAAATAATATTTATGATATATTGTGCAAAAATTAAACCTAATCTGAATTGCTTACACATTCCACTGATGTTCCACAGATTAATGTTTATTATTTGTTAAGGATATTTTCCTTAGTATTGTTAATATATATGTTAATTTTTTGGAAAATAAGGAGTCCAAAAGCTCCTTCTCCTTTATCACCTCCAGTGGACTATTTCAGTAATATTTAATATCCTTAATCTGCATACACTGCTCTTTATACCTACAGTTTCATTAAAAAAGTGGAGAGAGAATGTGTTTGTACCTGCATACACCTTTTTTAATCAGTATGCCTTCTTTCTCCCATAACTTTTCTAATATGGCTTATTTATTAATATTCCTTTACAGAAAAAACAGAGAACGAAGGATCTGTCCCAGCTGTTTCATTCGTACAATCCATATGATCATAAGGTAAGAAAAAAAAAATACTATTTATGTTTGTTGTTAAGACAAATTCCAAGCATTTGTGGTAACTATCTTTCTTGTTTAATGCAAAATTGAGAAGAAATTATAAAATGGAAAGCGCTGAGCATGTTACTTAAATTCTGCTGTCACATAAATGTTTCTTTGTTTCTTTAAGCCGTGCTTGAAAAGGTGCATTTTCTGATTTGTGAAACCAATGGCTCGAATTAACCTCATAGAAGTATAATTTATAGATTGACACTAAATCCTGCAAAGTGACCGTATGTGGTATTGGATTCCCCTCTTTTTTTACTCTCTGTTTAGGAACTGTGTTACCCTAGAGTATGTTGCTTAGCCTGTTGTGTCAATTAGGCCCTGAGATACATGATACTAATGAATTATCTATTGATCATGGAGGCATCCTTTGAAGAGGCTGCTGTGTGAACAGCCTGGTGGTTGTCTGGGGGAAGAAGTAGAAACACACATCATTATTAAAACTTGGTCCTTATTTGTAACATCTAGGAACCCTGGTTTAAACAAAAAAAAAAAGACAGCCCAACTTGTTTATTATATTTCATCCTGTAGGGAAAAAAAGAAGGTCCTTTCTCTAAGGGCATTGCAATGTAAAGTAAAAAAAAAAAAAAGTTGTTACAAGATTATTTTGGAGAACCAAGAGACAAAGATCACAGTATTTCTGTGGTATAACTATGTCATGGGGTTATTTTAGATGTTATGCAAAAGAGAGCATTAAGCAGCAGATTGAAGGGGAGTTAAGTAGGTTTCTAAATATTTTCCTGGAGTTCCTGCTATCTTTGATGCCTCTGTGGGCATATTCCTTTAACAAGTGCACAAACCCTTTAAAAATTTGTCAGCAGTATGGGATGTCTATCTTTGCTGCTTCCGTTTTGAGAAGTGAGTGATTTTGCAGGTGTCCATTAAAACAAAGAAAGATTTGAAACATCTTTGTTGTTGTTATTGTTTAGACATTTCAGAGGAAAGTTCTGAACTCTAGCTCTGCTTTTGCTGGCCATGTACCAATTACATTGGAAAAAACAGCTAGATTTTATATTTGGGAGAAGAAGGTGGCAGAAATGTATATGTGCATCTATCTCTTTGAATGAACATGTGCACATATATGCAATATACGTGTAACTGCACATATGTCCATAAGAAATACAGTGTGTAAATGAATGGATTAAATTTATCAGGCAGGTTTTTGCTGTGAGAGTTCAGTAGTTACCAGCCATTTGAAAATTTAGTTTAAAAAACCATTTTAAAACAGCAGTTATATTCTATAACTTTAATAATTATACCTAATTTCAAGTTAAATTCATCTCTGCTTAGTACTTTTTTTATAAAGTCTCACATTATTTACAAGGATTGGTAAAGCTGATACTAATGGCCTGTGAAAATGGCCTTAATGGAGAAAAATGAAAAATAAAGAAAACTAGTGTGATAAGATTTTGAATGGGATTGTTGCTTTTTTGAATTGAAGCATTTTAAGGTAAATGTAATAGTAAGTCAATTAAGATCTAATAAGGACATGCAACTAATGAACTAGAAACTTTGATATTCCTATCCATGTCTTAATTCTCCTCTACATAACAATTTTTATTCATAGGACAAGGAAATTCCATTATTCTTTTATTAGGACTTTTAATGGAACTTGGCCATTTGTAACTCGTGCTGTCTTCCTGCTCATATCCTTTGTGGCATTATATCAAAGTATTCTCAAATGATTTTGGCTGCAGTTGTGAGGACTTCTGCACTCTTTACAAATTAGTCATCAGGCAATGTGGAATTGAATATAAATGCTTAAATATATTCGCTTTTGATCTTTGTTTTAGGACCTTTAATATATTATTAGAAGTAGCACAGTTTGATGGGTGATTTTTGTAGCTCCACTCTTTTGTTGCTTCCAAACACATTCTGTATATATATCTGAGAGTAAAAGTGGAGGGGAAGGGACAAGTGCAAGTTTTTGTTAAAGTTTATGGTCTTTCTTTATTTTCCATTTGACAGTGAAGGTTTTCCTTCTCCTAACTACTTCATATTTGTAGTGGCTGCAACAAGCTCACTGCAGATTCCTTGCTCTGTGCTTTTAATTTCCACCTCGGCTTCCAATTCCACAGTTGTTGCGGTCTAGGGGAGGGGTTTTAATTCTTGTATTAAATCTAACATTAATTGGGAATACAGTTACTTCAAGTGGAGGTGTGTATTAGCTTTGCTCTAGTTCTGTTTGATTTACATGGCCCAAAGATTTGAGGGTGGAGGTACATGTTGTTGGCTATTTTGTAGATAATTTTCAGGAGGCGTAAAAAGGAGATATCATGATGGCTTTGTGAAAGTGTTGGTGATGGCGGATTATGGCATGAGTGATTGGAATTAGTGTCTTCCAGAATTACTACTTTGTTGATTAAAAGATTTTTCTCTGAGAACCTTTCTAAAATAGAAAGGAGATAAACTTAAGGATAAGTTGGTGCTTAGTACTAGTAGTTAAAACAGATGTAAAAATCTCACTAACTACAGTGGCTGAAACAGGACTTGCCACAAAGATTAGATAGTACTTCATCTTTTTGTGATGGGATATCTCATAGAAAGGAGAAAAAATAATCAGAAAATCAGAAAGTGTTCATTCTTCCATGCTGATGTTTCACTCACTATACCAGGAAGTGATGTTTTGATGAAGTAGCCATACTAACCTTACTAACCTTATTACTCTTATGCATGGTCAGGACACCAGTAGCTCTTAGAAATAATAGCTGTTCCTGAAAATTCTACCTCAATATATATTTGCCCATCTAGTGTAACTTACAGCATCCTGAAAGACATTTAAATGTTTGTGGTTCTTCATTCCCAGATGAAAAGCCAGCGCTTTTATAGAGGTGGAAACAAGGATTTACTTTCCCTTCCACTTCTAGGTGTTGAGTCTTATCTTTTTCCCAGTGAGGCCTTAATTCAGCAGCGGAGGCAGAACTTCTAAATTCTTCTTGCAGAAGTACTGGAAAAGCAGGAGATCCTCTGCTGATATCAGGGGAGAATTAGCTAAGCTCCTGTATTCTTTACTGCCTAAACAAATAAAAGTTACCATCCAGTTGCCCTTCTCATTGCTCAGATGAAACCATTTAACAGCAAATATTAAAAATTGCCCTTTGGTTGCATACTTATCCTATCCAGGGGAATTTGATCCTGCTCTCTTTAACCTAGTGTCACTGTAGTGCTTTACAGAGCTTCTGACTATAGAACCTGCAAGTCTTTCAGATGCTGTGCCACAGACAAAGTTCATTTTAGCATCAATCTTGAATGCCTAGCAAATATATTAAATTCTTGATGTCAGACATGTACAAAGAACTCTCTTTTCTCAGATTTTTCTTTTGTTGTTACTAAAATAAGTATCTTCTAAACTTCATTCTTTTCAAAACTAAGTAATTATTTAGGAAATGCTGAGCAGTATCTTGTTCCAGGTGTGTGATTGCCATTTGTTCAAACTTATTTCAGTTAGGATGTGTAAAAATACATAGCACTCTATTTGTAGATGAAGCCATTCCTTGTCCTGAAATACTTCCTTTTTCCTCTGTTTATGTAGAGTAGGAATATGTATAGTCTGGCTTTCTTGAGAGTCAAATTCTGATTGCTGTGCAACTTTTCTCTTGTTAGCAGTAGAATAACGCTTCCAATTTTATGTACAGTTTATCCTTTTCTAGGTCCATCAGAAAAAGATTATAAAATTGACATCCTTGTAAAGCTGTGCCAACAACAACTTTAGTGTTTTAAAATTTAAAAGAAGATAATTGAGGAGCTATATTCTTGCCAGTTTTCTATGAGCTTGTTTAATGAAAGGTTATGTTTGCACACAAGTAATTTCAGCTGAATGTTTTTTGTGTGTACGTTGAGGTTTCACTTTGCACACAGTAAGAATTTTATTCTGTCGGCAGTAGATGTTTAGCTCAAAAATAATGGAGTTGGAGCTCTCTCCTAAATGACCCTTGCTCTTTAAAATTTGTGACCCAGGTTTTTTTAAAGCTGTTGAAGTAGTTGTTATAATAGGTTATCTGGTGAAAACAACAGGTTTTATAAGCTTAATAGGAGTTTCAGGATCCAGTATGCACCTAATGTCCAAATTCAGAAGCACAGAGCCCTAGTTCCTTTTCTTCTTTTTGTCAGATGAGTTTAAGTATTCAGTCTAGCCCTGGAGTGGTTGTTTAAAACTATAATCCTCAATTTATGCTCTGCAAAAGAACGTTTTTATGTATCGTAAGCACGGTATAGCAGAACTACTACTCATCTTCCTGCTTTGCCTTCTTGGGAGGATACCTGGGGATACCTTAGGGCATGTCCGTGCATGCCTCTGGCAGCACGGGGCTGTTACAGTGAGAAGTCCCCTGAGAGTTGTGCTTAAAACTCAGTTCTCTAGTTGTTTCTGCCTTTTGCAACCTGAATCTCTTGCTCTACAACAGGGCATGATCTATGAAAAAATAAGGTCATGTCTTACAGAATTAGAGATTTATTTTAGCATATACTGTGTCCAGCCAAGTAAGAAATAAAGTCAACATTCATGTGATTTGAAAAGAGTTTTTTGAGAGATTTTCTCCCAAACTGAAAGTGTGCTCAGAATTAAAAAAATTAGTTGCTATTTCAAAATGTGCTGTAATTGATGCAATTCTGCTAAAATAATTGTAAAATCTTTAAGCCTCATGCTTTTAAATGTTCTTTATTAATGTGTTCTGGAAATGTTAGAACACTCAAAAGAGCAAAACCCCTAGACAATGCCTGTTTGACAAGTTATATGGACCACTGTATTATGATACACAATTAAGTGACAACAATTTTTTTTTTTGGTTTTTGGGGGTTTCTTTGTCAGCTCTTAGCCTCATAAGCAATTTTGGGAAGCAGGGTGTGATGTCCTGTTGTCTTTGATAAGGGTAGTTATCTACATAACTCACTCAAGGAACATTAGTAACAAGATTATGTAAAGCTATTTGTAAGGTACTAATGCCTGCTGCCACTTACAGACCTAAAATGTTTTCAAGCAATTATTTCAATAGGACACAGACCCTATTTTTAATGGAAGAGAAATAATCCAGTGTCAGTTTCCTTAAACTGAGGTTTCTTCTGCTGAGTTCTTTAGCTCTCCTGGACAGTTGACACTTTGTGTCAGAAATTTTTCAAAAATTAAGCTACCACACACTGAAAGAGGCTGTAAGTAATGAGGGCCTGTTTCATTTCACAATGAAACAGACAGGAGCCACTATGAAACAGGTGGGATCTCTTTTGGCACTGCCTTTGGAGGCATATCTGTATGCTCTGAGTGGTTTTCATTGACAATAACACAACACATTAATCATAGCAACGCCCAAGGCTGTGGCCTTATCTAGGAATCATCATGGGCACCTGTGTGAAACATAAAATACTTGAAAGTGAGTGTAAAGTGCCAGGTGAAGGGTGAGGGTTTGGAGTCAGCTGGCTTCTGACAAAAAAACCCTGTTAAGTCCTGGATTCTTTCCACCTCTGTGCTGTAGCTGCTGGCCTCTGGGAACAACGGAGAATGGAGAGTGTGGTGGTGGCACAGAGAACCAGCAGAACTGTCTTCACCAAGATGAGGACTCTTTAGTTCAACAGCAGAAACAGGGGGAGATGGGAAGTCAATCACTTAAGTTGGGACCAGTTTTCCTACTGATGAGCTGCTTCCTTTCACTTTTTTCCCACGTACAGGGACTCCTTCACGAATAAGCCAATTTGAACAAAAGAAATTCCAATGTCTATTGAAAGAAACCACTCTAACTAAAATGCCTGATGTTGGCTAACTTTCCAATGGCAGACAGCACCATGCTACACTTGTTAATTAGGTCCTAAAACTTTGTTTTTGAAGATGTGTCTGCACTGTGGGACAACGTAGTTTCATAAGAGGACTTGTAAATTGACATGTTGGACACTTGTAGAGTTGGAACTGTTGCTATGAGAGTAGCTGGTGAAGGACTAAAATGTAGGTGCAGCACTAAACATGTGGCAGGTGAGATTTACATCTTTCTATGTTCATAGTTCCAGATCTCTCAGACTTTGACATCTGTGTTTGCTGCTGTCACCTTTCATAGCTACTGGCATTAGGAAGTGATTTGTCTTACATGTGAGCCATGGCAGCTAGCATGTTTAAGTAAACCAAGTTTGGATGATTTTTGGAGGCTGGAAATGGGAAATTACAGAACTGCTGAAAACCACAAGCAATTCTTATTGTTTTTCCTAAGGACAGTAATGTTTCTCAGTTATTAACTGTGTTTTGTAAGATGTGTGGTGGAAGTACTGTGAATGTGTGTAGGTTTTACTTTTGAGCCAGAAAAAAAGAAAGCAGTTTTGAAGTACCGTGTCAGCCTTCTGATTTTTTAGGTAATTACTTGGGTATATGATTCTGGAAAATAACAGAAATCCTTTTAACCTGCTTTCCATTTATTCCAGGAACAGCATTGTACTAAATTGTAAGGCAACTGTGAGGTTGCAATGCCTGTGATATAAGCCATGATCTGAATTTTCTAAAGGAGGTGTTCTGAATTGTTGTTTTGTAAGATGAAAAGGTTTTTTAGGTTATTGCTGAAAAGGGCCAGCGCCTTTTGCTATCTCCTGCCTTGAAATAGATTTTGGGTTTAATTTAACATCTTAGATGTCAGATATGACCGCTTTTTATGGAAATACTCTTATTGTAACCTACATCCATTCTTCTCTGTTCCCTTCCCTCATGTTCAGAGCTGCTTTTTGGAGGAGGTTACATAAAGCTGTTTTGTGCTCTTGATATGATGTGAGGCTTCAAAGAAGACTACTGAAAGAGAAAAGCAATTTCTCTTTGGAAGAGCCGTGCAGTGGCCTTGTGCTAATGGCACACTTGAACATTACTTGATGGTAGTGAAGAAAATCTAATTGCCTCAGAAGCTCCTGCTTATTCTTGACTTAACTCTAAGCTACATTGAAGTTTGTGCCATCTGTAACGCAGAGCAAGCTAATACAGAGAAACGGCTGTTCATGTCCCAGGAATTGTTTCAGGATTTGTAAATAGGCAAAGAAACAAGGCAAGCACTGCGACAAAAGGGCTTACTTCTCCATTGTAAATACTATAGAAAAATACATACTTGCTGTGTCTTAATTCTGTAGCTGAAGTGTTGCGATAAAAGAATTGCAGTCTTATTTGAAGTGTATATTGCATCCAGAAAATCAAAAAACAGAGAACCCAATTCCTGAAATTGTTGGTCTAAAACCAATGCTTTGTTGGTTGGTTTTGTTTTACACAAAATCTAGAATATATACAGACAAGTATATATGGTTAATATTTTGGTTAAAACCATATTTAATGCTAGTAACTTTTGCTGTAGTTGGATATTTAAAGCATCTAACCTTGTCTGATGCTAACTAAATTGTTTGGGATTGTTAGCTCTATTCCAGAAGGGAGGCTTTTTCCTGTTACAGGATAGAGAAGTATTTTTTCCTATCTTTTTAAAATGACCTTTCAAAAAATAGTTCAACAATAGTCTGTTAAAACATGTTTGCATCTATACACAAAGGTGTATGTGTACTATGTGTTGATGTATGTGCTTAGATGTTGAACAAGGTTTCACAGGTGCCAATATATTACTGAAATATCTTCATTACTGATCTTGAGAACAGTTTTAATAAATGAACTCATGAAATCCACATATATCCCCCACCCCATGTAAACACATGAATACACTTTTTCAGTTAAACAATCATGAAAATAGTGGTTATTTACTTCACAGTTTTTCTCCTTGGTGCAGCATGCAAATGCTACCTGGTGTAGTAGATTGCCTGAAATAAGGACATTCTACCTCAAAAAAAATTAAAATGTAAAATGAGAGGCCAGTTTTACAGTGACATTAAATATCTGCCATATGAATTCAAGTAAAACAAATTCTTTGATGCACATTAATCCTCTTGTTATTTTCTGGAGGAAGACATTACCTTTTGCTGCATGTCTTGTATCATTTATGTACCTTGTCCACCATGGATTGATCTGCTACTGAGACAAAAAATACAAAAAAGAAAGGTATTTTAGGGTTTTTAAAATTAGTTGCTGGAAAACCTTGACATCACAAAAAAGAAACAGGCTTGACCCTGTTACAGCTTTTTTAAGCTCCCTTCAATCTTGTGTTAGCAATGTGATGGAGTGTGTAACTAGCAGTTCTATGGGCATTTCTAGTTCAGGTGTCTTTCCTTCTCTATTGCTTAACACCTCATTTGACCTGTATCTCTCTGTGTCTGTGCAGTTTGTAGTGGATTGGATTTCCTAGTTATCTCCCACCTTCTCCCATTTCCAACCCCTCCCTCTTCATTCTGTTGCCATTTCTCCCCTCAAAAAATGAAAGGGTTTTTCTTCTATGTAGTCGACCTTCCTTTTTTCTGTTTCTTTCTATCTAACTATTCTTTCTTTAATATCTTTTTCAGGTATTAACATTGCATTCTCGCTCTATTTTATTCACCTGCCCTTCTGTTTTTCTGTATTTTTTTTCCTCTTTATGGAGCCCCTTAGTTCTAAGCTGTACTTTGTCATGGCATTAAAGTAACTGTGGGAGGGGAAAGCATCAGTGCCTCAAGTGTAGCAGTGCATGAGCACAGTGTTGTGGAAACCCATTCACAGAGGTGATTGTAAAGTTCTTCATTACTTAAACTTTGCTATTGATGTAAGTTTTCATACGACCAAGCTCTTGAACTTGTTCGCTTTTAACTAAGCACTTATCAAGAGACCCAAGTTTTGGGAACTTCACTAATATATTTGATAACTGTCTTTATGTTCTGATGCCCATCATCTCACTGGAAAGGTGTGTACTTTATTAATTTGAGATAGTATTTTAAATTTTAGATGTTAATCAAGTAGACATCAGTACTTTTATTACTGGAATATTTTGAGTAGTCATCTGGTACCCCAAATCGTGGGTAAGATTTTTACTTTCTTGCATGGAGTGAGGATATTCCATTTATTTTTCTTCTTCCTTATTCTGGTTTAAAATCATACTTTATTGACCCTTTGACATAAAGCTGTGAAGGAGGTGTGGATTTTCTGGCTTTGTGTCTGATGATAAAGTATGTTCTTCTGCACAGACTTGCATGTATGCACATACACACATGCATGAAACCCCATCATTAACAAAACCTTTGATTTGAGATTGATTCCAAATATCATCCAGAAACAATCTGGTATATTTTGCATAAGTCACACAAGGATAGGATCACATTTTTCGTAATTTGTATTAAGTCAGCTCTGGCTACTATTCCATCTTCTGCTGTCATTTAAACTCTTGGAACTAGAAACGCTCCATTAGTTTTTATTTTGTTATAATTTCCTCTCTGGACTATATTCCACTTAAAAGCATGAAGAGAGGTTAGTTATTATACAGTTGAAAAGACAAGTCTCAGTAAAGTGGCCATGTAAAACAATAGATATAATTTGAGCGTTAGATTGCTCTACACAGGAAACTAATTCTCCACACAGTGCAGTTTGGCCACTCTCAGCGTGAGCTCAAGAGCTCTGCTTTGAAGGGCAGCTGGAGGAGGAGTCAGAATCTGCCAGCAAACCACATGGATTTTCCATGCACAGTCTAGGTGATTGTCCTAGTTGGGTGTGAAATTTAGGGTTCTCTCAAACATGCTGTCAGTGGTTTTGCACTCAGTGTGTCTGTGTCGGAGGGAAACTCTCCTGATCTTAGGGGACAGAGAGTGGTTGTATTTAGATGTAACTAGAAAAGCATCCTGTGGCTTCTACCAATTGCTCATTGTTTCTGAGAATTGTGGGATGAGTGCTAAAGGATGTCAGTGTTCTGATGACGTTGTCTGCACATTTACAGCAACATTAGCAACATTAAGTTAAATGTCCCAGATACTAACATTTACTACTTGTGTGAATTACAGTAGGCTTGAAAGACTTTCAAACCTTGGGCAAGGATGGAGATTCTTGAGTCAGTAGACTTTGATTTCAGCCTGCAGTGTGGACATGCTATGGAGGTTTGGGTCCCAGTTTGGGGCAAAAAGAAGCTTCTTAAACACACAAATTGATTTCAGCTGTACTTGAGCTTTAGTGTATCAGAAGGAAGGAGTGGTGCTGTCTGTAGGAAGAGAGGTACAAACATGGATTTTATTATAAGTGCACCTTAATGAGGCCTTTTTCATTCCTTTAATATGACATGCTCTTCATTTAATTTTTTTCTCTTTATTCTGGTATTTTATGAACATAGGAGACTTCCCATCCAAAAAACTGTACCCATCGAAAGAGAGATAAAAGAAACTACACATTCTTCCGTGCATTTTTTGAGGGAAAGGCTCCAGTATGAGAGGCTTGTATGGCGCCACCTTCTCTTGAATTTTCTTGTAATTGCAAATTTTGACGAGATTCCAAATCCAAAAAATCATCTTTCCAAGACACTGTAGTTTGTTCCTGTGATTCTAGA
The DNA here is from genome assembly GCA_013399875.1 of Gymnorhina tibicen. NCBI lineage: Eukaryota > Metazoa > Chordata > Aves > Passeriformes > Artamidae > Gymnorhina > Gymnorhina tibicen. The sequence continues at coordinate 771,385 of VXAZ01001047.1, read as the reverse complement.
AACTACCTCTCTTTGATTTGTATTATGTGAAGTATAATACATGTGTTTCTTATATTGCTTATTATATGGTATTATTATATGAAGTATATATGTGAAGGTGGTTGTGGGGCTAATGGTGAATTTAAGGTTTGGTGTCTCATGATCATCAGAATAAAAATGGGGGGGGGAGGTCGTTATATCTCCTTGAAAGAACAAAAGCATTACAGTTTGTTCGTGATATATGTGGATTTTTGTAATATCACTGAAAGCAAGTAAGAAGCTGATCTTGAAAGATGACATTTTATATAAATGCTGCTCTAGGTCATGTTTAATTTTTCTTCCACCGATTTCTCGTGCCATCATGACAGTCATACCTAGTCTCCAAGCCTTAAAGAAAAGGAGATGGATATGCAAGTAGTTTATGCAAGTCTTTAAAACAGAATGTGAGATTTATTTTTTTTACAAAATATATTTGTGTGAAATTTGATACATTTGATATATTTGATGTATTCTCTTATGCAACACATGTAAGAGAAGTGTTGTGATAAAACACTTCATGCTGCAAATACAAGCAGCCATGCTAACAAATCCTTTATTTCATACTGTCATGCTAGTTTGGGAAAAAACACCTATGTGTTATTACTGCTGCTCATTTTTGCATCTCCTTTAATATTGATAGCATAATTTATGAAGTACGTGTATGGTGAATTATGCTTCTTTGTGCCTTTTATTTTTACAGGGTGATTTTTTAAATACTAGGCCTGCTTGATATAAAACCTTACAAGATGTAAGCCATCACTGTTTTCCATTGCAAACCCCAACCTTGTTTTCTGTATAACGTTTGCAGAAAATGTGTAATATAAAGCTAAAAACATGAACCATTTGTAAGTCCTGTGTGGGAACAGATATTAAATACCAATTCACGTGTCAGACAGACAGTGGCAGCTGCTTTGTTTATGTATGGCACAATCCCATATTAAATCAAATGGCAAGTGCACAGTTTGACAGATACTGTTATCAGTGCAAACATTATTAAACTCATTAAAGACATAGCTTTTAATTTTTTATTTAAAGTACATATATTTGGCTTGCAGAGCCTTTCCCAGTCAGAGCCTACAGCAGCAAGTACTAATTCTGCATTTTTTTTGCCTAACAAAGCCTGCTGTGTTTCTGGCTGTTCCTTAGGGGCAGTGCCATGATGTTTATGGCTTCCCCTGCACATCGTGTGTTAGGATCTGTGACCAGAAATTCCATTTGAGAGCACATCGCTCGGGATAGCACTCAGTGGTCTTTTCATTTTGATTGATGGCTCTGGTTTTGCACCATCTGGCTTCTGATAGGCTGCATTAATCATATTCCGAACGATGAAAATTTAGACAGGATTTTTTAATGATGTATGTTGAAAAGTGCATGATTGTATGTGTTTGTGTATTTAATTCCTTAAGTTCCAGACATATGAAAGAGAGCAACAAGCCTCTCATGCAGATTGTGTTGAGTTACATAGGTCTCTAAATGAATCTCTACTTATGAATGCCCATATTTGAATTTTACTTCTAGTTTTAACTTTATTTTATTTTGCTTTATCGTCTGTTTGTAGTCACTGCCTTACGGTGATGTTTTTTACTATTATGTTTGGTTAGGAACAATGGACTTGCCTAAGCATTTGAATTGCATCTCAGGCGTTTCTTCAAGTAAATCTTAAAATTTCTTTCTACTGCTTTGATGATATGCTGCAGCTCCTTGTTTCTTTGTAAACATAGCGCGAGATCCAAGAATCACAGAATATTCTGAGTTTGAAGGGAGCCACAAGGACCATAGAGTCCAACTCTCAAGTGAATGGCCTGTACGGGGATTGAACCTGCACCCTTGGTATTATTAGCACCATGCTCTGGAACAGAATGTCATCAGGTTTTAAATTCTGTATGTGTAGAACTTCTTAAAATTGTCATGTTTAAATTCACATCCTAGGGGAAAAAATAGTAACCTGAATTATAGATGCAACATATAAAAGTCAGTAATTGGCCATATTGGAAAGCTTCTGAGAGAGTTTGACAATAGCGTATTTAGGGTATTGTGTTGGTAGATTAGCAAAATTAAATCTCCCAGTATGGAACTACACAGCCATCATGCAGTTGTTCAGTGTTCCAGATTTTATTTGGTTTTCTAATTTACAAGTAAGCAATTAACTATACTCCTTCTCATTAGGTTGCTTTCATTCTGTCATAGTTTACAATTTAACTTAATGGGAAAATTTGGCCTATGTTATATACTCTGTGACATTGAAGCAGTGAGCTAGTTGTTAGGTTTCAGAAGCTGCTTAATCTTCACCATTTAAAGTTTCAAAGACCACAGGATGAGAGGCTGCCCTGAATTCCCTTGCACCTATGGATCTAACACTCCATGAAATTGTGGACAGACAGCAATGCTTTATACTCTTAATAAGAAATCAAGTGAGTGCAGTTGCTCTGTCTCCAAATCCAACGTTTGCAGGTCACACTGGGGTGTGCTTTCTGAGGAACTGTTCCTCTCCAGTCAAATGCTGTGGAAGTATCATAGCCACCAATTTTTCATTGACAGCTATGAATTGAATTATTGTGGGGGGGTTTGTTTCACGTTTTGTTTTAATTTTTTAGTCCCATTTTCTCTCACTTTTCCTCATGTAGTCTCATTCACAGAGCTTACAGGTAGTTTGGTATCTCATATTTAAATATATATATATATACATACATATATGTATTTTCCCTCTGCTTTCCGTGTGAAAATAATACCTTAAGAGAATGAGGTATGGAAGAATTCCATGTATAACTTAGCAGGAAGGTGGAGCAACATTCATCCGTAACACCAACTAAAGCAAAATTTCCTGTTCTAATTTTATTTCTGTCAGGCTTGATGATGCCTCTCTGTAGAGCAGATGAGGTTTCTTTTGAGACATCTGGCATGAATTCTTCTAATTTAAAACTGTTCTTAGGGTTCAAGCTAACGGCATGTTAGAATGTTGTTTGACATACTAGAGTAAGAAACAGTTTTTGAGGAAGATTTTAGAAAATTCAATTACTGTATTTTATAAAGATATAAAGCTTTCCAAGGTCTAGCACTGTGCAGATGCTGGGAGCACAGTGTCTCACATTTACTCATTTCCAGTTTTCTGCAAAACTCTACTTTTTCTGTTGTCTCCCTCTAATGTGTTCATGTACTCTTGTACATTTATTTTAAAAACAGGGCTTGTCTGTTTTTTTTACAGTCTCACAGCTTTTTAGAATAAGGGGTTGAGAATTTTTAGAATACATATGGGGTTGAGAGAACCATAATTCTCCAATAATCTGTGTTAAACTAAGTATTGATGCTGAAAATTAGGATAAAGAAAACCTGCTTAATCATTATTACAAAACCATTATTACAAAATCTTCCTTTGCTTGATGAGGAGGATTTTTAAAAAAATCTTCATGGCCACATTTCTGACCAACCTGTGCCCAGTGTTGAACTACATTTCTCTAGTAAATCAGCAACTGATCTTGAGTAATTTGCTGTGGCCTCACAGATACAGAGCTCCCACCTTATTTTGCCTGAATCACTGTAATTAAAGTTCACCTCAGCGATGTTATGGAAGTTAAAAAGTTAAAGTCTTGCCAACAGGCATAGTCAGTATCTTCTCCTAAGCTGTTCATAAAAGTCTGGATCCTCAAGCTCAGAAGAAGCCTTCAGTATGAATACTCCCTGGTGTTCTCATTACCCAACTTCCAAATTGGAATAGTAGCATCACTGTACAGGCTTGTGGAAGCTGGAGCCACCCGCCACACTGCTGATAACAAAGGTCTGCAGTGAAAAGGACAGGTGCTCATAGTAGCATTCTGAAAGGATCCTCTGAGCCTTGTCAGATATGAGCAAGATAGTCTGTATTGCAGAATGCAAGATGTTCTGCATTACACTTCAAAACATGGAGAGAAAGGTAAAATATAAACGCCAGTGTCTTCCTGAGAATGGAAAAAACATTGATATTGTCATTCAAACACTGGGATGTAGTGTCAAAGGGTGAATTCAGAGCCTTCAGAATGGTTGCTAGAAATCCCTAACAAGTGAAACATTTATATGGTAGATCACCTTTCATCTCTTCCCAAGTTTATATGTCCCACGTTAGGAAAGCAGCCCACAGCAACTTGTCATACAGATTACTGGTGTTTTCGGCTTTCAGTAAGCAGCTCAATATGAAGAAACATTGTATTACCATATTTTCTGAAATGCAAGGCCGGCCTTTTCAGCTGAACAGCTCCAGTCAATCTTATCTTAGTCCAGGCAGGTTTAATGACTTAGCTTCCTGAAGTCAGTGCAGTCAATTAATTCTGAAGAAGCAGGCCTGGCGTTGCTGTAGTGATGCTGCCTGTGCTCTTCTGGCCACTGTGGGTTTTGTTTCCGTTTCAGTAGGGAGGATGGAGGAATTTGAATTTTGGGTTGTATTTTTGGGTTGAATTTTTGTTACGTTCTTTTTTAGTTTTATTGTCACTCCCTGTGTTGAAAGAAATGTAAGGAGTAAATAAATATTCTAAATTCTGTTAAGTTTTACCTGCTTCTATATGCATATTCCTTTCTTTATAAGGCTTTCCAGTAACAAATCAGCAAATGGCATGACTTTTAATGAACTCCTTTCCAGGGATATTTAAGATACTTATATCTGATTTTGCTCTTGCTCTGGTTATTAAGAATTTTGTATCAAAAGCTAATGTAAATTTATTTTAGGATGTTTGGATTTGGAAAACAGATACCATTGATACTTACTTTTAAAATTTCTGCATGTTTGTATTTAAAAATCCACAGCGTTTGAATGAATTTTATATAATAATCTGGGAAAGTGTACATGCGAAGATTTTCTAAATTATGTCAAAGGATTCTTGCTTCCTTGAAACAACACCCATGTTTTTGATGCTTTTAAACTAACTCCTTTATAAATACTGTCTTTGAGTTTTTCCTTTTCTTGGGATGCGTGTAGTTTTAAGGGGAGGGGAAGCTCTGTATAGATTGGATTCCGAGGGTATGTAGCATAGGAAAAATGCTTGGCAACTGTGCACACTGTGCAAGCTCAGTGTGTCTGGTAAGAAATTGGCTCTGTACATCAAAACACTTCGTGGAAGTACGGAAAGCGAAACTACTTACTGTAAAACCTTTGTAATGCCTCATCTCTACATCAAAGTAATGCAGTTATTCATATTGGAAATAGGATAATGTAATTGCCAAGAAAGCTATTTTGTCTTTAGTGGTAGATAATATGCCACTCTATCACATACATATACGTCATTTCTGTGGAGAATGCTCTCCAGATTATCTTTAGAAAGAGCTCTGCTGGGCCTTGGTTTATTTTTTTCCTTTACCTGATTCTGAGAACATAATTCCACAAAAAAAAAACAACCATAGAGTCAATGAGAAGAGAAAGTTAATTGCCAGTATCTGTGTGTGTATTGTCGTGGCAGTTGTGATTTTTGAGGAACAGTCACCTCTTTCACAATCTTTCAAAATCCCAGTTCCACTGAAATACTTGAAATGAGCTATCAGCATATTTTCTTCTGGAAAGTAAGATAGCTTTTGATTCTAAGCTAAAGCCTGTAAATTATCCAGAATCAAAAATTGCTAGCGACTTATTAGTGGGGGGAAAAAGGGATTTGCATCTCATAGGAAAAATAACAGGCATGTGAGGATGTATGAGTGTATGGAGGAGACTTGGCTGACATGTATTTGTGTGTGTAAGTCAAATACCAGTCCAAAGTTATTGTTCTGCTGTATTTCCTCAGCAGTGAACAACAAAGTGACAACTGCTGTAGTACTTAGGCACCATCTGTCTTGTGAACCCTGCCATTCTGTTCTTGCCTGAATATGATAAATTTTACCTTATTTTCCCAAGAAAATAAAAATAGTATTTAATCTACAGTTCAAAAGCTGGATCAGTTCCAAGTGAGGCCCTGTTAGTAGTGATATCCCTTGTCTCTGGGGGTGTAAATTTGGGCTTACACCTAAGTGTGTGTATATAAATATTACAGATTTATTGCTGCTTATGCTGTGCTATGCCACAAATACAAGTCTGTATATAAACATGCTATATGAGAACAAATCTTTTTAACAATCACAGTAATTTGTATCCACAATAAAGTAATTATTTTACAACTGAAGATTTTAGAGGTATTCTAATGGTTGGGGAACGGGGGGAGGGATTAAGGTGGATTTCTGTTTGGTTTTGTATTTTAAACACTTTTCTGGTGGTGTGTTGTGAACAGTGTCTTTTAGCTTTTTTTTTTTTTAATTTTAATTTCAGCATGGTGAGATTTGGAATTACTGGATAATTTTTCAAATGCAACCTTCTCATTTTCTTCCAAATAAACAAAATTCATTTAGGGTGGATTTTATTTTTCCAGAATTCCTAGTGAAATAGTGTTTATGTGACTGTCTTACTGCTGCTTTTTCCACTTTCAAACATTTTCATCCTCTTCAGTTGTGTTAAGGTGTAACTGTACTCGTGGTCTCAGCCCCTGAATTATTATGCTGCACCACTTCCACAGTTGAATACATTGGACAGCAGCAAAAGTACCTGAAAGCCAGCTGGCTCCGTGCACAGCTTTGTCCTGTGAGGGGCCCTAATGAATAGGCACTTAAAAATTGTAACCAAAGATCTGCACATGTCTCTGCAGAAACTCGAAGCACCTGCTTCATTTTTTAATTTAAGCATTTTTATAAAGTCTGCATATTCAGTCTTTCTGTCAGAGATACAGGATCTCCAGCATTAATTAGAAATTACACTGTGCCTTGAGAAAAGGTGACCTCATGTAAAACACTAAATTATTTTCAAACACTCTATTTTAAGAAAGTGATATCCACACTGCAAGCATTTGCAGTGAGCACGCATAATGAGAGCAGTGTGTGAAGCCTTGAATCCTAGTTGCTTGGGTTTATGTACCAAATGACAGCAAACTGTGTCTTAAAAACTGAACACAAGCTATCTTATGGAATTAGAAGATGGGACATAATAATCTTCATGACTTCTATCGGTTACTTAGAATTTTTTTCTGGAAATTTTGTGAATACAGTTTCATCTTGAAAATGTCTGTTTGGTATCATTATTTTTCTTGCACAAGTGAAAGAAATCCTTTACTGTTCCTTTAAATATAAAAACATTGTAAGAATTTAATACAGGAAATGGTGAGGGAGCAGATTGTTTTGAAGGATAAGAAGGTGTCTTCTCAGATGAGATTTTCTTGCTCTGCATGCTCAGTTGTGTATCTACAATAGGTGCTGTTCCCAGTGGAGCTGGGAGGGTGAGAGAGAGGTGGGGATGGTACAGAGCTCTTTGTGGATATCCATAAGAAGGCCCAAAATGGCTGGAAAAAATAGCTACTTTTATATAATAGAATAAAAAGAGGGATAGAGATAATGAGTAAATCTTTCGTCCCTTCAGATGATGAGAACCCCACATTGATGCAGCATGGGGCAGAGCCCAGCTGAGTTTTCTCACAGCATGCTGCACACATCCTGACCATGGAAGAGTTTCCCTCTGGGGCCCGGAAAAAATTGCTCCTTGAATACACTTGGATCTCCTGTTCTAAAAAACACAAAAGGGTCTTGCTTTCTTTGACAGTTTTTCCTTTAAAGTATTCTACAGAGTAGAACTTGTGCCTGTGTATGTTTTATGCTCTTTCTGCTCTCAGCGAAACAGTCCAGGTACAGGAAACCTAGAAGAAAGTGCTAATGATGAAAGGAACAATGTTGCAAATGCAGTCAGTTAAACGTTAAAAAAAAAGAAAAAATTGTAGTCAATGGCCCCTCTCCTCAAAAAGTGATGGGAGTGAGGAAATGCCCTTGTAAATGCTGTGCCTCATTTAAACACTGTTTATGAATACCAAGGTGAATGTGCCTTCCGATATACCTCAAGAGACTTATATATGAGAAAAGCAGCAAGTGAAGAAACAAATGCTTAAGGAAAGAAAAAACAGTCCTACCAGACTCACTGTCTGCTTCACTTGGAGGAAAGACATAAATATTGTTTGCCATATAATACTGAAAAATGTGTGATGAATGTAGCAACTGTAAAACCTTCATTGTTCCATCAGCTAAAACAAACAGAATGTGTAATTAGCTGGCTGCTTCTGCCTAATCCTAAATCCCAAGAAGATTTGAATCATCGTCTACCTGGTTTTTTACAGTCATATTTCAGTTGTTTCAAATCATCTCCATGTTTGCGTGCACCAAGCCTCTCAAAGCAGAAGAGAACAGTTAACACTGCCCTGACATGCTGCTCTTAGATAGTTAAAGGGGAGCTTCCTGCTTGTGTTTCATTGACTTAAAGCCATACCAGTGATTACCAAATGTTTATAGTACTTTGTTCACAGCCTTCGACTTTGTACATTTGGTTTTTTTGATGAATCTCAGTACTAATTTTGTTTTGTAGGCTTTTTTTTTTATTATTTATTCTTGCTTGATGAGGCAGTTAATCTATTTAAATTTATATCTTTTGAAGTAAAATTCACTTCCAATTAACGGTAGTACACAAGGTTAAAATGTTTCGGTTTTATATTTGCAAGGTCAAATTAAATATAAAGTCTATTTGTGGATGCACAGTAAATTATTGATTTTATTTCTGTGTCAGAATGATAGAAAGTTTGGATTAGAATGAATATAAACTGAAACCTTGCTATAACTGGAAGGACTCTTGAATGAGATAATACCTTTACAGATATTGCTTGGGGTTTTTGTCTTTTTAGATAAAACTTCATGAAAGTCCATTTTCCTCTTCTGCACCTTCTTGTCCAAGTTTAACTGTTGTATGTTTTAATGAGTAGTCAGACATCTGCTGCCTCAGAAAAGCCCAAGGTAGTTCAGTGGCCTTTCATAAACTTCATGCAGAGAATATTCGAACACATTGTTTTCACAAACGCAGTGTCGTGGAAGAGGAAGTTCATTGAAGTCATCTATCAAATGTCAAATATGCAGGTCAAAGCAATAGTTCTGAGTTTGGTCACAGTTGTCTGAAAACCTCAGCTAAATGCCACTGTGGAGTTGAAGATGACTGTAGAAAACACATGCAGTAGTCCCACAATTTCCCTTAATTTCTACAGGAAGAGAATCTTGGATGGAGAATATGTGAAAGTCAGTCAAAGCCAGTGACGTTCATATCTTCAGAACTGGTGTTAAATAAGCCTCATCCTGGTCAGGCCATGTGCCTTGTGCCATTTTGAAAGACTCTCTGGGTAAAGATTACTTCAAAGCTTGTAGAGACAGTCTGTATGCAGAGATAATGTCCTTTATTAGACAAAATGTTGCTGCTGAAAAAATTCTCAGGCTGTTGAAAGCTTTTCTATTTCTCAACTGTATCAGCTGATACCAATTTATTTTTAAAAAGATAGTTCACCCTATGAATTTTGCTGGGTTTGTGTCCTTAGATCATTAAGGCTGTACTACCACTATATTAAAATCAACAAAAGGATAGGTTATTTCTACCCTTTTTTTTTTTTTCACTTTATTTTCTGAGTCATCTTGGATTTCCTGCGCTACCTTATAGCTTAAGATCACAGAACTGAATTCTAGGGGAACAAGTAGGGTTCTCTTATTCCTGTCTTGCTACTTTCTTATGAAGTACCAAAGTACAACAAATGCAATCAACTTTGGAATGTGTTGTAGCTTTTTTCATTCCTTTTCTTTTTGTAGTAGTGCAAGGAAGAACTACTGCACTTCTGCCTGACAGGGTGGAAAAGCGCAAGGCTGAGGCTGGGCAGTGGGTCAGGCAGTTCAGAAGGTGGCATAACCAGAGGGAAACATTTAGAAGCAAGTGGAAACAGAAACATTTACTAAAGGAAGCATGTTAATTTGGTATTTTCTCAAAGGGTTATTTGGATTACGTTTATTTGATTAGTGCTGTGATTTATAGAAGTAACTGGCAGTTTTTTCCTGACTAGAAGCAGCTCTATCTCTTGTCATACACAGCATCTCCTACAATCAAGTACAATTAAGCTGGGCTCAGATTTGCATATTTGAAGTTGTATGAGCTTATTCAAGCCAACAAAAAGAGGTCTGTCTTGCTAGGCTAGACCATTATTTAAGCTAATCTGCCTGCTTGTGTACAGTAATGTTTTGCATATGGTGCTAAGAGATATGTGCAGCTGGGTGGCATAGTTCTGAATTACTGGAATGATTCATGGCACTGGTTTCTGTGCAGTCACCTTTTTCCTTTTTTAATAAATGAATACAGCCTCAACTCAGTAGAAATCCAGGTTTTCTTTGCACTGCAGCACAAGTATTGTTTGTTCTTTACAGCAAAGATCAAAGGATATTTTTTTTTCGTAAATAGCTGCAGGAACCACAGATCATAATTCATTGAAATTGCTTCCCCCCCCCCCCCCCCCCCTCCTTTTTTCTTTCTCCTACTTATTNCCCCCCCCGCTTTTTAATCTTAGAACTATACTATTGTGGAGTATTTAGTGTTTTACTATGGAATCTAGATGTCACTGGCCGCAGTTATGTTGATTCGGTATGGCCTTTTGTATATGTTTTTCTGAGCTACAAATGATTGCATTTAATTAAAACACACACATTAGACCAGGTGCTCTTTTAAATGGAAAAAACCCCATAATATGGGCAAGGAAGCCTCCCCATGTTTCTGTGCAGGGCACTTTCCTCCCAGGAAAATACTTGAAATGAGAAGGGGTGGTATAAATACACGGGTGGTATTTTAGAAGCTAAGAGGTACTACAAAAGCTTCCTTTGGTTTTAGCAGCCTCCTTCCAGACTTCTTTAAAAATGGCTGCTTCCTCCATGGAGTGGGGTCTGTCTGTGCCAAGGAAGAATCCCAACACTGTTGCGCTGAGAGCAGCCTTGTCGTAGTGTCTGTTGAAGTAATAGGTGCAGGTGGTTAGAATATAATTTGAATAATCCCTATTTGTCATTCCTGGGCGCCTCCTGCAGCCAGATACTTCTCTCCCCTTCGCCATGCACATATAGCACGTGTTCTGTAAATCCCTGTGGGCCCTCTATAATTTCTCTGTTGCAGGTAAGGGAGGAAAAAAATCAAGTTTTCCTTAGGATACATTTCTTGCTTTGAATTCAGTTTCCAAGTAATTTCTTGTCAAATCCTCTCCTATTTTATTTCTCATCTAACCTCTTTATCTTCTGCCTTTTTGTGCTAAAACAGACATTTCTTCTGTCCAAACTCCCTGTGTTTTATTTTCACAGGTTATGCTTAAGGAAGGAATAAGAGAAATGCTTTTCCTCCCGCAGGTTATTCCCATGCTTTAGTGCCAATAATACCCTCCTACACTTCTGTTTTGTGGGAAATTATCGTGTTGGCATTGGGTCAAAGAAGAAAGACTTTCAAATGGGGGGTGGGTGGTAGCGGATGCTGTTTTTAAATAGTCTTCCCCCCAGTTTGGAAATGGTACTAGCATGTGCATTGGAGGATGTGTACAGACTTAGAAAACAGGTCTGTTATTCAAATCATATTGAAAAATATGGAAACAGCTTGGCTTGATTTATCTTTTCTCTTTCTTTGGAGTAGAAACCACATTTTATCTTAGGTGTGTTCTCTTACACTTGCCAACTTCTGAAGCTGTAAAGGTGTACATTTAGGGTGATTATTTAGGACAATCAGTGCTTTACTTTGGCTTCAAAAGAGACTTTTAAGCAGATCACATAAGAAATGTTTGAAAGGGGTTGGAGGAGGGACCTGTCCTTGAATACATATTACAGATATACATGCTTTCCCCCTTGTTTCCACAAATAATACACAGAAGTGTGATAATGCTAACATAGCTCAATCTTTTGTTGTCCTGCACTCCTTGCAGGAGAGCAGTGAGAGTGAGAATCCCACAATTCTGTCTGCTGGAGGCTGAGAGTCTTCCCTTACGATTCCCATCTCTTTCATCTACCTCACCTTGAAAACTTCCTCTTATCCTTCTGGAGTAGAGGATAAGAGAGGAGGAAGAAAGAAGTGAGGCAATGGAAAGAAAGAGCCAGAATACTAAACGGAATTCTGTACCAGAAGATTGCTTTCAAAAATGTACTGTTGGGCTTCAAGGAGTTTGCAGCCTCGCTTGTCTCTCCAGCATTGGTCTCTCTAAAAAGACTTGAGCAAATTTCTTGCTGTCCTTGCTGCTTTGCTTCCTGTATTAACAGTCTGTATTTGTTGCTGTCTGCATCCATCTAAAAAAGAAAAGTGGCTTACTTTTTTATCCATCCAGTTCTTGCAAGGCCCAAGAACGAAGCAGATTCATCAGCTGTTCTTCTCTGTTAACTTGGTCAGGTTTTTTCCTACTAACAGTAAAAGAGGTGAATTCTTTTTATTTGGGCTTGGGTCCAGGTGTATCCAGGGCATTGTGTGTTTGTTTAAAATAATAGCAGTAATACCCTACATAGTGAGATTTTGAATGAAGATGGTTATTAATGGTATGGTGGTGTGATGGTATTAATGTCCTTCAAATTATGTTTCGTAAAAGTTATATTGGCTTAGAGCTCAGACAGCCATTGGTTACTCAGTGCTGTTCTGCTGCCCAAGGTGACTTGAACCAGGACAGCTGAGATGGATTTACACATTTTTTATCTTAAGGTCTTGCCCTGACTACAAAAAGTTATCATCCTAAGGTCTTAACTCAGTTCTTCCATGTTCTTTGTCAACAGATGTCAACATGCAGAACACTACAGCAGTAGATGTACCAAGTTTAAGGGACTGGAACAATCATACCATAAAAATATTTTTTCTAAATAAAAAGGATTGATTGAATTGGTAAGAGAGTGCTGGAACAGTCAAAGTCAGGCTTCTGAACTGCAGTTACGTTCAGGAAAAGTGAATTCATTAAGACAGCCACATCTCACCTAATTTTTATCATATACTTTCAGGAATTATTTTGATAGTCAGCAGTACTGAACTGCTGTTAAACAAGCCAAGGAACTGTTGAAGCTGTTCTTTTGTAACCTTTGGGCAAATGCAGTATAACTCTTACACTTGGCACAGCTGCGTTTGCAGCTTCATGAAATCATGATTTTTTTTCTGAGGTGAAGAATGCTATTGGTTTTTTACTTGCAACATCAACAGGGGTAGTTGTTTAATAGGTGAAATTTGCAAGTCAGAATAACATGCCTTTTTACTATTGTTGTCTTTTGATTGTTATTTTTGTTGTCTGTATAATATGGGGCTGACAGTACAGACATCAGGAACTCTCAATTAGCCTTGAGGTCAGGCATCTAGATTAAAAATCTTGACACATTCCTGTGTTGTTTCACCCCAATCTTAAAAGGGCGTTCCTTTCTCATCTGTGTTTAGTACCTTGTTTCTTCTAGGGAACATGTAAAGATGATCTTATTTTACAGCACTATCAAATTTGTTTCGTGATGCCCCTAGAAGACTTCTTTTTTTGGGGTGCAAAGTATCATTTTATTAAGCTGTGTGCTTGAAAGTTTTTTTTTTTTTCGCTGTATTAAACCAGTGAGAACTAGCCTTTCTACGCTGTATAATGGACAGAGCTTCACTCTGAGCAAATTTTTAAATGGTAGAAGTGGACATCTTAAGGCCTGTGTTTTGCTTACTAAATACATGTAAAATAATTTTTCTCACATCTCCACTCTGATATGTCTCAGTCAGTTGGAGCCTCCTGGGGTGGACTTCTGCATCTAATATGCTGCTTGCCCACTTGTTGGGTAAAGTAGCTTTGGACTTTGTTTAGGAAGTCCGTGCTTTTTTTTTCCCCATTACCACCATCCTCGTAGCATGAGTGGGAATATGATTCCATGTTCATGACAGTGTATTTTCATGAATTTTGGCAAACCTAGAACACAGCAACACTGTGTGGGTTTGAGGTTTTTTTTAAGATCTGAGAAAATATGACCCCTTTCTTTAAAAAAAGATTGGTGTTTTTTAACTTAATTCTGAAGTTTAAGCAGGGCATTTCAGCTGCTAGTTGAGTGAATTAATTGTGGGGTGAATGGAGACCGAACCACAGATCTACTGTTGTGGTTTGTCTGCCCTTTGAAAAAGAAGTATTTCTAGAATGCATCAGAAAGCAGCAGGTATCTGTGAACATCACTGTACGGCTTTGTAGCTCTCTCCAGTTCATCACTGCCATATTCACATATGGAGAAAGTGCAGCACAGGAGCTTGAATTTACTTTCTGAAGGGGAAAACACTAAAGGAATTGCTCTGACACACGAAGACTTTTCTTGGACAAAAAGCCCCACATTCCAACACGGGATTCCAGCAGGATTTAAAGGAACTACACTGAGGGAATGAGTCCTTGTTTTGTATGTATATGTTCTAATCACATCTTCCAGAGGGCTTTTTCCCATTATTCTAATTCTTTGCAATGTAGTGTTAATGACTGAAATGCTAAATGCTACGTGATTTACCCATGTGTGCTCTCTCACTTGTTGGCACCTTCTTCATGTTGGTTTTTGTTTGTTGGTGGTTTTTTTTGTAAAGAGTAAAAAGAATTAATCTACTCCTAGGAAATACCTGAAAAAATAGTGTTCCAAAATACTTATTTTATGAGAGTTACAGGAGGAATTCAAAATGTTATATATAGAATTGATTTGATATGATTTAAAGTCTAGAAGGATCAGAACGTTTCTAGTACCATTATTTTCATTAAATGATTCTCATATTTTAAAGAAATCTGTTCAATTAATTTATTCTTCTCGTGTAAGGTCATCTAGACAGGTCTGTTAAATTTAATAGCTGTTTCATGATTAAGGGAGAGTAGGAAGTTCTTAATTGAGGAACAGATAAAAAGCAAACTAATTAACTCCAAATGCATTTCTTTAGCAGTATCCAAACAGCCATTTCCAAGATGAACTTGGGTTACTCGTCTTTTGAGCTTTTAATCATATTTTTAGATTGCATTTTTACACCATCTCTACTACAAAAATGACTGTAATTTCTGTCACAGTTGGAAGCATCAGTTAATAAATGTTTTTGATTTTGATCTAGGGAGGTGTTTGAATTGAGGGGGAAAATATTCTTAAACTAATTGGGTTAATTTACAGCAGATTGAGGGAGAGTGCAGTGGAAATTGTTTACTCCTATTCCTACCTGGTTTTCTTCAACTAAGAGCTTGTTCTTTTTTATTGAAATACTGTCCCAAATAAAGCCCTTGCCCTAGCCCTCTGATCTTCTGTGAATTGTCTCATGTATTGGGGAAGCAGGGGTAGTGGATCCATGCTCTCTCACTCTATTTGCAAAATACTTAGCAGTTAGAACCACAGAATCACAGAATGGTTTGGGTTTCTGGGTTGCAAGTGCACATTGCTGGATCATGTTGAGCTTCTCATCCAGCAGCGCCCCCAAATCCTTCTCAGCAGGGCTGCTCTTGATCTGTTCATCCCCCAAGCTGTGCTGATACCAGGGGCTGTGCCAACCCAGGTGCATTGCACTTGATTTTCTTAAACCTCATGAGATTCTCATGGGCCCACTTCTCAAGCTTGTCCGGGTCTCAGTGGTTTTTACAGTGGATCTAGGGTTTGTAGAAAAAAGGGAAAAGAGAGAAAAAAAAGTCTTCATAAGTTGTTTGCAATGGTAAATTTTAATCCTGGGGCTTGTTTTTATGTTGCTGGTCAAAAGACTCTTTCATGTAAGAGTTACTATTTTAAAATATGGATAATTTGGAAGGCTATCAGATATACCTATTACATCCTTAATGTATATGTGTATATATTTTAATCTTGCTTGAATGACAAATTTCTCTGTTCTTTGGAGTTGAAGCAATAAAGTTTGAAGAAAAACAGGCCAAGGTCATCTGCCAAAGCCTATTTTTTGTATTCATAAATAAAAGAATTTGGTGGCCATTAGGTAACTCAGCTACTGTGAAGCCACTCAGTTACATTTCACAATGATAATTTTAGTCATATGTGATTCTCAGAACAATATTTCTATTTTCTTTTCTAATCCTGCAGAATGTTTAAGTGTCATCTTAAACCTGTGGAAGATAGTATAGAAAGCACACTCTAAGGATTCCTGATAAGAGTCAGACCTTAAGGAAAAAATATTTTTTTTTTGTATTTGGGCCTCCTTTGTACCACTTGCAGAGAGACTTGACTCTTAAATTCTTCTGTTCACACGACTGCTAAGTGATGCCTTGAGGGTCTTTGGTGGTCCATAGGCACTGCTTGGAAATGTTGGATTAAACTGAAAATAAAGGAGGAGAATTGTAGCATCTGTAACATCTGTAATATGGATTTTAAGACCCTGAAAAGGGTTTACATTCCTTCATCCTTTCTGATCTGTGGTGAAGATGAGGCTTTTAAGAAGCAGTTAAGCATGTAAAGGTCCTTGGGAATGAGTTCCTGAGTCCATGTTTTGGTGTTGCTAAAGCTTTAATTGATGAGGATGTTGGGATTTGATGAATGAAAGACACATACCCATTTTCTGTAACAGCTCTTCATTTTTAAGGCTACTTCTTGGTTCTTTAAGTAACCATATAGGTCACTGTTTCATTTAGCTAGCAAGGTGAGCTCCCTGGCTCTGTCTTAAAAAGCAGCTGGCTCCAGGAATGCAGCATCTCTTGTGACTACATCTACAGCCTCGATTGTCTTGTTGCTACTAGGATCACAGTTACCAAGCTTCCATATACTGATTTTACCATTAAAGTTGTTTTGCTTCAATGGCAGTGGCATATTCCATTGCCTCAGCCATAAGCCTGCTTTTATAGCCCATTTTCTCTTGTTCTGTAGTAAAATTGTGTCATGTCAGAGCACTGAGGTGGAATTTAGAGTATTTGCCGATGAATTTCCAGGATGGCCAGCATGGCTGCTGTGCTGCAAAAGAATCTACTGCTTAACAGCATTTGTTTTAATTGCATAAATGTGAAAGATGTTAATTAACGCGGTGTTAATGGTGAGAAATCAAGTCTGCAAAAGAAGGCATTACAGAAGTATAGATTTTCTTGCCATGAAAAGGAGACTATATTGTGTGTATTCTAATAATGTACAAGATGTAAATCACATAAGCAAGAATTCAGAAAGATTTGAAGTTAAAAACAACTGTGTTAATTTTTCCTGTAATAGGTGTGTGTACATACCCTGGGAACATCAGAGCTTCATAGAGAACAGTGACCATAGGAATATTTTTGCAGATTTACAGGCTGGACAAAAGAGGATCATCATTCCAGTTATGTCTCTGAAGCTTCTCAGTGTTCTCAAAGGATGATTTGCATTCTTTTCAGTCTTTATTTTTTGTTTCACTTGTGTATGTTACAAAAGTGAATCTCAGTTGTGTGAGGTTAGTTGGAAAACTGGTCCTCGCATCGAGGTGCTTTTACATTCATTAACATGTTCAATTTGTAAAATAAACCAGCAAGGCAAAATCTGTACAATGCCAGTTGGTGTAAAACCATGTGTCAGGTGTGCAGAGAGGTAACTTTTGGTTCCTGAGCTACCCCCTTTCCAGTAGGTGCACTGTTCCCCAAACCTATTTACAGGTGAGCATGTTTCTCTAATGAAAAAACAAAGTAAGATTTACTGGCCAGTTGGTGCTTTCAGGAACTGTTCATGAATCTTGCAAGTTCTCTGAATATCTATATGTGTCACCAGATTTATGTCTTTTGGAGAGATACAAGTTAAATCTTTTAGAAGCCATATTTAACAGTAAAGCTGCAAGTTCAGAATAAGTATGATGAGTTAAATCTTTTTAGGAGTATCATAGATATTTAATAGGGACGTTAATCACAAGCTTACAGATTAGTCACAGCAGTTACAAACTTGTTAACTCTGCTTCCCTGAAGATCAAAAAAAAAAAAACCAAACAAAACAAACCCAGCACTTTTAAAACTCTGCTGTTGACAGCATAAATTTCTATTGAAGGAATGCACTGACATTTGTTAGTGTCACATACTCCATCCATCATCATCCTAAAAAAAAGAGCTGTATCTCCATATCCACACATCTCAGTTATTGATTTGTCAGTGACAAAATAAGCACAGTGATGTGCTTGTCACCTTTACGCCCCTCCATTTTGTATATGGCTGTTTTAAGAATTATTTTTTAAATAGTATTGAATGCCTTGTAAGTATGGGATTAAGGAAAAATTTCTAAATTTTTCTGGTGATGGCTTTGTGTTTGTTTGTTTTAGAGTGGATTTTTTTTTTCCGAGCGTGTTTCAGGCCAGTGCTTCCAATCACTTCAAGAATGAGCATGTGACTGACAGGATACTGTTGGGGAAGTGATGTGCAGTCTCAGAGTAATATGACATTTTATGAGCAGCTTGACTGTTTTCATTACCTGGATTTATACTTTTATTTCTGTGCACCAAGGAATAAGTGAGCAAGGCAGCTGTGGGAAATAGAAAAGCTGTCAGGATGAAGTTGATAGGACAGCCTTGAAATCATGCTATTGTGTCTAATACGACATTACGGCTGTTATCTTTAAACCCTTTAAATACAAAAATCAGAGCAGTTTTGATCATTAGATTAGTATAGGTATTAGGTGCCTACAACTTTGAAAGACCCGTGTGATTTCAGCAAGGAGGTAAATGGTGACATAAATTAAATTAAACACGTGCATAAGCAATTAAAACATAGTAAGTAGTTCATGGTGATTTACTGTTAATGGAGAAAAACACACTGCTGCATTAACATAGCATTAAAGAGTTAGGACAAGGAAAGCTGCTTGTAAAAGAAATACAGTGTTTGGGACACCAAGTGCTTGTTTGGTTGGGTTTTTTTAATTAGAAATTACTATAACATCGGTATAAATTGCACTGCTTTATCAGCAGCAAATACCTTTTGACCATTGAAACCTAAATTTAAAATAAATATTACCATTTCAATTGCAGCTAGGCCGATCAGTGGCTGCAGGATATCCTTATTAACACAGAGAGTATACAAATCTCTTCCAGTGCTTAGAAAACTGTGATAACATTTTTAATGAAAGTATGCACAAACAGATGTTTTAGAGGAATATTTAATGGCAGTTAAAAAGAAAAGCCTTGTACTTAACAAAAAGTAGCATTTTCTGTACTTTCAATTCTAAGCAAAACAAACAAACAAAACCAACTAAATTACAGTATTCCATGCTGGAAGTGAACATTATTTGTTTATAACTTAGGGAGAAAGGCATCTTATGAAGAAAGTTGTTTCCATCTTCCTTGTCTATCAAGGCAAACATTGAAGTAATTGGATAGTGTTCTGTTCCTCCAAAATTTACTGTATCATAATAAGGCCCCAAAAACTGTCGTGGCCAGGCTCATGTGAGGGGCATTTCCAAAATGTATATGGGTTAATGGGACAAGGGCTGCTGAAGCTTCCCTTGCCGTTGCAGTAGTGCAGAAATTTACTAGCAACAAGACGGAGGTGGAACTTGCATGATAAATCAGTCTGAATTTGTAATTAGTTAAGTAGTTCACATTACACTCATCTTCTTCTATTTACAGCTAATGTATCACCCAGTTTCCTCAAAGCTTTACTCCCTAGCAGAGTGGTCCTCTCCTTTGCGGCACCATTGAATATGGTATTGGGGCAAAAAAAACAGGTGCAGAAAACAGGGTAAGCAGACAAAAAGTTTTTTGGGTAATGGTGCTGACAGTAGATCTGGGTCTAGCAGGTAACTCCGGGAGGAAATTTTTGTTTGCTTAACTCTCCCATCTTATCATACAGCTGTACCAGGTGCTTATAGTACAAAAATTGGGTGAATACTCCCTCTGAGTGAAAATGAAATAAAATTAAATTTTAATTGCTTGTGAGCTGTTTTTATCATGGAGTTACAGCCATTACAGATTTATTCAGAGAGATCAAAGAGCAGTGCAAACCTCTTAGCAAGATATGTCTTCCATTCTCATTTAAGTCTATTGTGGGACACTTAAGGTGCCAGCATAGCTGATGTCTGACTGGATGTGAAAAAAAAGCATCATGATCCTAGGAAAAATGATTTATGTAAAGCTGGCAGGTTAATCAAAGGAGAGCAACAAGTAATTACAAAAACATTTACAAATTACGAAACAAGCAATAACAATAACTAGCTGTCAATCCAGTGAAAGAGAAATGGTTAAAGTAAGGGTCTTGCCAGCATGTGTATGATATTGATAGGGGTCATAGCTAGGCAAGCATTCGTATCCTGTACGTGTGATGTGATGACATTTCTCTGCTCAGACCTTTGT
Source organism: Gymnorhina tibicen (assembly GCA_013399875.1). Taxonomy (NCBI): domain Eukaryota; kingdom Metazoa; phylum Chordata; class Aves; order Passeriformes; family Artamidae; genus Gymnorhina; species Gymnorhina tibicen. Next base: position 751,308 of record VXAZ01001047.1, on the reverse strand, counting down.
ATATCACAAACAAATTTTGAATGTGGTATCTGATCATGTTAAGGGATTTCTTATGCTTGGAAAACAGAGCGCTGTTATTTCAGTCAGAATTGGAAAGGAAAAGGTAGAACATATTGAAGTACTGATACCTAATTAGCAGATAAACATCTCACCTCTGTAGTTGCCTGTAGAGGAAAGACCTGATTGATAGCAGTTATTAACACCTTCATGACTTGAAGATGAGTGCTTGGAGGAGAGCTTGTGTTTTTCCCTGATGTGTCATTTGGTCCACTTTCATCCAGATTGTGCCTTGTTTACATCTTCTAGTAGAGCAACTCCCACAGCTCAGTTCTGTTCATTATTTCAGTATTTCTGTAATAGTGGTTCCCTGAAACAAAAGAAGAAACAAAACAATGACTTTGAGAGAAAGAAGAAAACAGATAATATGGTTAGGGGTATACAAAGAGCTTTTGGAGTGGCAGACTTTTAGCAGAGAATGGATGCAAAAATATAAGCAAGTGAAGGTAAAAGCAGATTACATGTGATTTCTAGTAAGAAAGAGTAACAGATATAATATTCTTAAATGGAGGCCTGGAACTGTACCAGGAGAGCTTGTAGGAAAAAATACGAAATACAAGGAATTTCTCTTACATACAATGAATTTGGCCAAGAGAAACATGCCTTTTCTCTTTTGCTTCCCCAGTACATCTGTATAGACATCATATATAAACACAAACATACATTTCTTACTGAAACTGTGTCACATGTGTCTTCATGCATTAAATTACTTGCTCAGAAACACTCAGGTTGCACAACTTTCTGACTGCTTCTTATTAAAACTTTTTTCTTCGGGGCTGGTCAGTCTTTTAATCTAACAAGCACATGGACATTGTAAAGGTTCCAAATGCCAGACTCTTTATGTAAGTAGTATACAAGCCCAGGCAAAGTAATAAATGGCTGCCTCTATTTCACAGCTTCATTTCTTCTCCCACTCTTGGGTGAAGAATCCCATTGTTGAACTCAGAGTTTTTTCCCCTATGTATTCATTGCTCTTCCTCTCATGGAGTATGTCCTTATCTCGTCCACCTTTTGCCTGTTGCTTTTGTCTTTGTGTGATCCTACAGATAGATTATACACCTTTGCCAAGAAAGTATGACCCAGTCTTCCTCTCCCTTGCATAAACTTCATTTATTTCTTTTAGTTCGTATGTGTTCTTTCTAAGTCTTTTGGGCGCCTTGAGTTATGAGATCCAGCTGTAGCACATAGGCTTTTTTCTCCTTTTAAATGTAGTCCAATACCCCAGACTTCTTCCTCTTCAAGCAAGCTTGGCTGCCCAGTTTTTCCTACTTCGCACTGTTTCACCAAGCTTCCACTTGAATGAGTAGCCTTCAAGGTTTAGTGAATCTCCATTTTATGAGATATGTGTAAAAAGAACCCTGACACCACATGCCTGACTCAGTTGTTCACTGGTGCAGCAAGTTCATCGCCTCTACTGGGTTTCGTACATAGTACAAGGTCTGATTCCCTGAATCAGCAAGACCAAGTTCATGGTTGTCTGACAGCTTTTACTCCTACTCCCTTGTACACTTGAATTGCGTTTACGATCTCATGTTATCATATGTAGCGCATAGCATGCACAGTACTCACTGACAGTTATGTCCATTAGGTTTTTATCATCCTCCTTCTGCATGTGGCCTCCTACCTATTTCTGATTGTTATGAGTCATCTCTGCATTCACAAGTTTTTCACAAGGACTTGTGAAGTACTGAAAAAGCACTGCTCTAGTGTCAGGGATCTGAAGTATGGGGAGCTGATAACCAAACCTTACAGAAGTGCCTTAGCCCACTGCGTCAGAGCAGACACCTCTCTTATACGTGTCTAAAATCGGCTTTTTGCAGAATTTATTTGCATATGTATGGAGTAGTATTTTATAAATTAAAGATAATGTAAAGAACTTCAGTCAAAAATGAGTTCTTCAAAAGTAAGTTCATAAATGATACTTATTTCCTTACAAAAATAAAAGTGAGTCACAAGGGCACTTGGCAGGGAATCAGTCTTTCAGAAAGGAGAAAACTTTTGACTGCTGAGTAGGCAGAAAATGAAATGGTGTTTTATTCATCTGTTAAACTTCAGTGATATCTAAATAAGGTCTTTAATACTTAGCAAATAAAAATCTTAATAGCACTCAGCACCACTTACCTCTGCTGCTGTCTTGACCTAGGCAAGAGAAAATCCTCAGCAGAAAATCCTAAATAACTCTGTCATTCTGATTCAACCCTGAAGTAGTACTCATGGTGTGCATGAGGTAACTTTTGAATATTTGATTTTGGCTCCCTAGTACAAGTAAGCAGTTTCAGGTAACCAAGCAGTCTCCTAGAGCCATGTGTCTTACGAAGTGGTAAAAGTGGTAAACACTTCCTTAAAACTATTTATGTCCAGCTAATCTTTGTATTTGAAAAAAAAAAAAAATGAAGAAGCTGTTTAAGACTAATTGTTACTTAAGAAAGCTCTAAAATATTTCTCAATTCCAGAGTTTGAATATACCATATAAATTTTGCAGGTTGGCATTGGACGATTCAAGTAAAATATTAAGTCTCTGAGGGGGGTGCTGTAGCCATGTTTCTTATCTCTTTATCTTTTATATATGTATGTATACTGCCTGAAGTGTATATGAAGGTTTTTGTTTATTTATCAACTATTCTAAAAAAATACAGAGAAAACATTTAAAAAAATTTAAATGGTTGACCATTTTGCAAAATCCCACTAAAACTTTATTTGCAAGCAGTTACTGAAAGGGAGATGTGGGAATATATACGTCCCACGTAGAAAGCAGACCTTGCTCTTCTCCTTCGGTGATACATAGGAAGGGACATAGCCTTAGCTAGAATATTAATCTTATGAGTAATTTCTCCATCCCTGGAAATCTGGAACTGAGGTGATGAAAGAAACATCTCTAGAAAATTATTCTTCTTGTGTTGACAACACTTCAAGATGTTCCTGACAAATGAAGTGTAAAATTTATTTTCAAATACCATTTTTCTCAGAGTGCTCTGAAATATTTTATTTCCCTTAGGATACTGGCTTTGACCTTAAAACAAGTGCTGAAATTTGAAAATTCTGGCAAACTTCTTTGGCAAAGAGTGAATAACAAGGGGGGTTTTCTTCAGGGAGAACTGGGACTAGGAGTTGTGGGTTATTAGTAATTATAAATGCGTGTTGGAAAACATATTGCCAATTAATTTATTATATTGTCCTGTCAATTAAGTTTAATGTTTATTGCCAAATATTTGGCAATCAGAAAGCTAGGAGTCTGTGTATTCAAGATGCAGTTGTGTATTTTGATTTTACCAATTTCCAGCTTTCTAAATGTAGGCAAGTGTTTAACTAGTATGACCTCTAAGGAAAGCCAACATACTGATGACAATGTTCTGCAAACACAGCTGTTTCTTGTGACTGTACTGCTAGGTGGTTGTAATGGGGAAGAGAGATTTTAAATTGTCATATTTACCTGGTCCTGCAAAACTTCCTGCAAGGATTTAATGTGTTCCAAATCTGAACGTTTAGGCAATAGTTGGTGTCAGCTGTATTTTGCTGAATTCATTAAAGTCACTGTGGTCTGTCTCCTTTTTTGTCTTGCGTTATGACAATGTAAGGTTAAACATTTTATATGCTTCGTTAGAGGATAGGTGTGATAACATTGGTTTGCACTGCATGACTTTCATTTTCTGTTAGAATATGTAAAGCGTCTTTGAGATTAAACTCACACTATGGTATAAGCACTATTATTAAAATCAATATGTTAAACGAGAAGGAAATTGTCTTTAAATTTCTGTATCACGAGAGAAAATTCAAACATCAGTAAACGTTCTAACTATCAAGTGCAGTACACAAAGGCCAGTCCAAGTATTCAATACGATGATCCTTGCCTATTGGGTATTTATTTGCAGGAGCATATAGAATCCCATTAGACTTGCAAAAAAAACTTTCTTTCAGCTCTAAAATTACCCGTGGTGCTCATTATTTTTTCAAGTGTGATGGAAATCTGGGGCTCACAATTTTTCTGTCATTTGGATTGCGGAGAGACAGTTTCCGCGCATGTTTACCCACAGCTCCCCTGCATGTGGAATATCATTAAATAACTGCTTTGAAAGGATGGACTGGACCCAACAGGCATGGGTTAACAACTTGTTATTTATGGAAAGTACTCCAGCAGCGTGGTTTTCTTGCGAGTCTGCCTATGTGCCAATAATAGGGGCCAATTTCCAGAGAAACATAACTCTGCTCATATATTCTTTTGTGAGTGTAGAGATGCTGAACTGCCACAATGATATATGAAATGGGCTTTACACAGATTTAAAAACATATGCAGCAGTTAGAAAGCTACTTTTGTAAATCTGATTGCTGGAGGATGAAGGAGGAAAAGACGTTTTCGCGTAGGCTTGCTGGTTTTTATTGGGCTTTAAAATTTTGTTTTGTTTTGCAGTGTCAATGCAACTAAAAATTGCAAAACTAAAAAATTACTAAAAATTGATTAGAAACATTGATTGTTTCAGTCTGCAGAGTATATGACCTGCACATGAATCCTCTTAAAAACTGATGACTGGAAAAAGGGCTTAAAAAAAATAAAATAAAAGAGAGACTGTGTATTATTTCTTCTGCATTCACAGAAAGGTTCCTTTTTCTGGGTTTCACACAACCACACTCTATTCAGTGAAGTAATTGCCGTCCCCTTATCTCACATCCCAAGCTAAGTTCAGCGTCTGGAAAAGCTTAAGAACTCAATGCATCAAATTATCCCGCTCAAACTGTTGTTTATTGCAGGCCATTTTGCCCTGTCATCTCCATGACAGAACGTCAAAGCTTTTCTTTCTGTTGCCTTCAGCTCCCAGCATCTGCAGGGATCCGATATGCTACCCCTGCATTACACGGGAAGGGGGGGGACCATCAAACAGGCGTCATTAAGGCAGCAAAGCCAGGGAGCTGCAGGCCTGGGGAGCCTCTGGGGCTGCGTGGCAGCGGTGCCTTCCCTCCTCAGGCACTCACACACTCCGTGGGTTTCTCAAACCTTCCGACTTCTCACGTGATGGGTGGTTCTTGCCCATCTTTTCTGGTTTACTAAAATGTTCCGAAGTGTAATGGTGTGAAACTTGATGGCATTGCTAGGTGTGGGCCATTATTATTTCCTCTCTCTCCACAGGTTTACATAGTGGTTTCCCCTGGATGATAGAAACTTTTTTGCACATGTTCACAACGCTACAGAGAACCTTGGTGTGTGTGCGTGAGGTGTGGACGTGGGGAATCCTGTCACAGGATTCTCAGTTCTAAAGTGTTCAGTTTTACTGTAGTGCCTCTTCTACATTTTTCATTTTTTTCTGGTGATATTAATTGTCATGTCTGTGCAGTCATACAGTCCCGCTTCAAGCTGAGACCCAGCAGTGGGGATCCAGGGCTGCAGTTTTTCTACTGTTATAGCTTTAATGTGGTGAAACATACTTTGAATATATGGTTTTAAAAAAATACTGTCATTTACATTTGTACAGAATTTCTCTGTATGCATATGCCCACTTTTAGCAGTATAATCCTTTCAGTTTTAAGGTCTTCTACTATAAAACCATCCTGAATCATAAAGACAAAAGTGCCTTCAAGCGTCTTCTAAGATCATAAGTTTGTCACTAAACAATCTTCTTCAGATATTTTGACTCATTCAGACTCTGACTCATCCTCCTTCCACTGGCCCTATGGTAAGCTTGCATCCTGAATGCTGGCTCTTCAAAGCACTGCTTTGCCTACAGTAAATGTTAAACTGCTCTGCATCCCCCCCCAACAACTTCTCTGTGTTTTTTGCATGTGAAATACTGTGATATGTTGAGTCTCAGATAGGACATAACAGGTGACTTCTTGTCGTGGACCTTGCCCACTCCCAGCCCGTTGATGGGGAGGGAATGTTGGAGGGACAGCCCTGATGCTGTGCCAGCCCTGCCCAGCAGTAGCCAAAACACAGGAGTGTTACCAGCACCTTTCCAGTGACCAATGCAAAGCACAGCACTGTGAGGGCTGCGAAGGGAAAATGAACTCCAGCTCAGCCAGACCCAGTACACTTCTCTAGATTTCAATAACCCACGGCTCGGGGATTTACCAAGATGTTCTTGGTTTTGCAAATAGGGACAGCATGGCTGAATTTGAAGTTTCAGTATACTACTCAGACTATTACAACCACGTTGTTTGTTGCCAAGTGTTTCAGCCAAATTTTTGTCATAAAACTAAGAGCTGATAATAATGAATTTGTTCTTCAGCGAAGATTGATTTAGAAATGCATAGTGTAGATCTTACTAATGTTGATAAAGAGAGTCTTCCTAAGAGTGATATCTGTAACACACCCTAGTGTACTGCAGTTATCTACTTAGTATAGGAAAGTAACATTTTATTTAGGAAGTAGAATCTGAAGAATTACCTTAAAATTTGTCTGACAGTATACAGTATGACTGTAGAGTCTGATTTGCAAAGATATTGAGCTTATGTATTCAGCAAAGAAAAAAAAAGTTTGTTTCAATTTGCATCTTGATTTGCTGCTTAATGAAGTTGGACTTCAAGCTGGGGATCCAAGCTCAGAGTTCGGAGGTTCTCTTATCACAATCTGATAGGATATTCCATTAGTATAGCAGTTTCAGAGCTGACAAAACATTTGTTTTCTTCTGTTTGACATTTGTACAACTTCTTAGACATCATCAGTACAGGAAGTGCATTATAGAAAATAATTAAACAAATGTAATGTTTTGTTTATTAATTCTAGGACTCTGCACTTAAGTAAATGGAGTTGAGAACACTGAGGAAGATTTCATTTCACAGTTAAATGTTTTATCACTCTAAAAAGTAGCTAAGTAAATTTGACATATACTAATAATTCTTTTTTTTCTACATTCATTAAAATTAAACTTTGCACTCTTAAAATGTGGAAATCTGGAGAGTATCAAATAACACCAGACAAAAAAAAGTGTAAGTGGTAACTTTTGGTATTCAGAACTATCTGATATTCTGAATAATGATTTCATTGTTTTTGTCTGAGTAGAGAATCCTGATCTATAAATTGCTTGCTTCCAAGGTAAGATTTGCTTTTGCTGCTTTTTATCTATTCAAGATCCTTATTAAGGAAGCCAGTTAAAGAATTTAGTCAAAATGTAGCATATTAGCAACACAAAAACTAAACCAGCAGTAAACCAAGCAGAAATAAACAGTGTAATTCATTAGATATCATATAAAAAATACCAGGACCTGGTGTCCCACAGCATATGTCCTCTTCCTTTGACTGAAAAAGTTAAATTTCTACCTAAATCCACTTTATCACTGATCATTGCCTGATCTGTGAACAGCACAGCCAACACATCAGGCACCGTGTTTATGAATGATAGGTGTTTTTGCAGATGTTCCATTTGCTGGCTCTAGCTCATTAGTTGTGTTTGTTGCATGGAGGAGAAATATCTGGGGGATGAGAAGTCCACTAACATGTGTGTACAGGTTTTTTGTAAAAATCCCCTGTGTTGGAAGAGGAACTTGAGTTTCACACGCTCTGTTGAGTCTGATGTAGCAACTCCGTTCTAGTGTTACGGTGACTGAAGCTGCACAGCATGCAGGAGGGGGAGAAGAACCCTGAGTAAAGCTCAGCATGCAAAATCTTGATGCAGTTGTTCTCCTTTCTTGCAGCTTTTGATCCTTAAAGGATAATGGGCTTTTACTGGATTTTTTGTTTGTTTTCTTTGGTGGGGGTGAGGGGGGGTTCTATCACTGGAGATGGCATATGGAATGTGAATTATCCTGAAGAGAGATTGGTCTTCCAAGCCTATATGATAAATAAATGGTGATGATGGAAGAATTACACATTCAGGATGGGATTTAGAGTGCATGTCTGTGTGTGCATTTTCTTGTGTGTATACATATATGTGTGTGTAGATATATATGGCAGAGCAAATTCTAATTATGGATGATTGGCTGTACACACACATATGTGTCTTAATTCAGAGAAGAAGGTAGCTGAAAAGAAAAATAGTTTATGTTTGTAAAACTGGCTGTTTATAAATGTGGCATTTAAAAAATGCAAATCTGACATTACTTTCTATGTATCTTAATTAGTTTGTGTAATATGTCACCTAGGACTTCAGTAAATCTATAAGAACTGCACTTGTCATCATACAGAAAAAGGTGGAGGGAGGGAGAAAATTCCTTAACTTTAGGGTTACAGAAAAGTATCTTCTCATTGACAAGCAAAAATAAATATGAAACACTTTTTTTGCTAGTTGAACACAAATACAGATGCCTACCCTGACTTCAAAGCATCCAATAGGAAAAACAGGGATTGTTTGCAGAGATTAATTTATGATCTTTTTCTTGAAATACTTTTGATGGGGTCTTGCTTCATTCTTATTTCATCAGACTGTTTCAGGTCCTGGCAGTCATGCTTTTTGGTTAGTTAGGTTGCAATCAAAGTAGGTAGTAGGTGTTTGCTGTAGAATGGTGAAGGGCAACCTAATGATTATTAATAAAACTCTGTGGTATATTGAACACTGCTGAAAGGTAGCATGATAAATAGCATCTGGCTGACAAGAGAAACCTCAAATTATTGTGTGTGGTTTATGCCAGTATGTTTTCCACATACTGAGTGGTAGTTTAGAAAGGGAAAAGAGCAATTGACATATATATGTAAAATCTGAATCTAATCCAGGATATCACATTATTCTGCACAGCCACATGCTCTGTATGCAAACTATTAGTAGTGAGCAATTTCCATCAATATTACTTCTGAAGAATCTGGTTGCCTTGAAGACTTTAGCAAATTCATTTGTTGTGAGGATGGCTGTACAGCTGTGTTGAAAGTATCTATTTGTTTTAATTGAAAATACCTACTCCAGCAGTGTGAATATGCTTGGCATGGTTCTCTAATAAACAATTTCTCTTCATTTCAGTTGCTGTATTTCTGAAATCTGAGCCTGAGGAGGTACATGCATTCTTCACAGATCTTAATTCTTTGGGAGAATGACAGGGGTTCATCAAACTTTGATCTCCAAGGTTTCAAGCAGTTTGAAACCAGCTGCTGCTGGGTTCTATTAAAGGCAGAGGGGTTGGATCAATCCAACAAAATACATGTTGACTTGAAAGAGAGGTTATCAGCTCTGCTTAGATTTAAGGTTAAAGATGAGGGTGAACTGTGAACATAAACTGACAGGGACATGTCTTGTTGAGACACAAATTGAACTGAAATGTGAGGGTATGAATAAAGAAATATTAAAAGATTTATTTTGGGTTTATCGCTGAGGCTAAATGATCTTTGCTTTCAGATAGTCTCCCTGAAGTTATATGTTGGTTTGATCACTCAGAAATGTAATTAAGAGAGAAGTCAAGCACTTCTAAGATTTGGGGGTATTTTTGTTACCATGTCTCTTTTTCTACTTCAAAGTGGGATTTTTTTCCACTGCCTTCAAAGTAAGTGGATTTTTTACTATGATTTACATATTCTAAAAATATTTCTAGTCACTGTAGTTTGAGATTAAATAGTCTAAAAGGACTATTTAAAAAGACAGGAAATAAGTTCATTGTTTATCTCTAAAAAGGCTTGTTGGGACACAGGTTTTGGGTAGTGAGACTCAGAAATACTTCAATATTTCAGGATGGCAAATTACTGTACGGTTCTGTTAGGCACATTTCACTACAGAGCAGGTGTCCTTGGACGAAGAGATTGTCTGTGCTTAGCACAGCTATGGAGTCAAAAGCCTGGGAAGCTGTATCTCGGCTTTCTTAAATTTTAGGTATTTGTTCTCAGCTTAGTCACAGCTTCTCCATCTGTAAAATGAGAAGAATGGCAACATAGTATTGATACGTGCTAGTGCTAATGCCTTTTTAGATATTTGAATTGCAAGCCAGGCACAAGTTCCAAAATATTCCTTTATTTATTTGTCATCTGAGCTAGAGGACAGTTTGTGAGTGCCGAGTTGGCAAGAGTAAACACAGGCAATAGTAGCTTAAATAGCTTTCCAAGAGTGGCTGCAGTCTATTGCCAGCTAAAGATTACTGTTAGTTACTCCCTAAAGGATACAAATGTATATCTCGGGGATACAGCTGGGTTGTCAGCTGGGACAGAGTATTTGTGTCAAAGGTGACTCTTGCAAATATTTCCAATAAGGTTTCAGTGAACCTGAAGTGAATTCTAGCTGCTAGACAACTTGAACCTCTCGTTGTCCGAGAGCTGGCTGATGTCAGAGAGGAAAATAATACTAGACTGGATCTTCACTTTGCCCCCACAATCTAGAAAGTTGACTTCTGCAGCTGCCAATGAGCAAATTAGCACTAGAAGTACCAGAATATGTATTTCCTCCACTACTTCTCATTATGATCTGAGCAGCTGAATCTAAAAGTTGGAATAGTTTGGTTGATTGACATCTTACAAAGCTCCTGTCATCCAACAGTACATCCGTAACACATCAGAGAATATGAACCAGTACTGCCTGAAAAACTGTGTGTGTAATGCAAACACAGAACTGGCCTCATTTGTGATGGTTTCTGTGAAAGATAGTTAAAAGAGAAGCATTGGTGTTAAAGGATCGGTCAGTAAAGATGAGCACATGCTGACTTCCCATCTCGTTGCTGCTTTATCCTTGCCAAACTTCTTTCTATATTTAAGCTGAAAAAGATACTGCTTATTATTTTTACATAACTAGCATAGGGGTGGTTTTGACAGTTTCCACTCCACATAAATTGGGAATCTGATCAAGGGAGGTCAAAATATGTAGGGATTAAGCATCCTTTTCTCACCTAAATGGATTTCTGAGAAATGTTCTCAGTTTATTTTATTCTTTTTAACATAAACTCTTGCAGTTGAGTTAAGGGGGATAAAAATTAGTGCTAGTTAAAACAGTCTTGGCCAGTTTTCTTTTGGACAGAATTCCAAGGCCTTTTCCTGATCACTTGTGCTTAAGTGGTGCTATAGAGATTAGATAGCAAACTGCAAAATTCACTCCACTATTACACAAACCCAAATGGGGATGAAACAACTGCATCTAGTATTCCTTAATTGTGAAAAAGTTACTTTGATTTAAAAAAAAAAAGAAAGAAAGAAAACAAGACAAGCAAACTGTTAATACAAGTGGAAAGACTGGTAGACAGGCATCAGGTAGCGCGCAATGTTTGAAGTTGATGGGACTGAGGAGAGAAAATAAAAAGGTTTTCTTTTAAAATATGACAATCCAATTTCAAGGTAGAACTATGTTCTTTCTGAAGGGCATCGATGCCACCTGACATTCAAAGGTAATACATGCTGCAGCAGGAACATACTTTAGAGGATAACCAAACCAGTAGAAATTTTAAGAAAAATTTTAAATGCATGCTTAGAAATACTTGCATTTTTAAAATGTCATTCATGTGCAAACTAAACAAGACTAAAACAAGCTACATATTGAAAAGAATTTTATTTATGTGATGTATCATGCAATAATAAAGGCTCACATGGCACAGGATTTTTTTTCTAATATTTTGATCGATGTGGTTTTAACTGACCCATACACTGAGGTAACTTGTCAAGTGTTTTTGTCCTACCATATCTTCCAGAGGTGCTGCACAGCCTCATCACTGCTTGTTATTCTTTTCTCCTTGTCTTTGTCAGCCTTGTGATCTCGCCTGTTTATTTGTCAGCTCCAGATTTCCAATGTCAATTGTTTTTCTCAGAATTCCAAAACCTTTCTGTAATTTAACTTCTGGAAGGGAAAGCCTTAGCCCAGGTCCAGTGACCACAAAGCAGAACATTGCTCACATCTGTCTGGCCATTTGTCTGTGCATTTTGCTCTTTTCAACACTGGCAAAACCAGCCTTAGAAAATTGCGGTGATTTCTAGTCTAGTGTAGGTTTAATTTAGTAAAACTTTCAAAAAGAAAGGAAGGGGAATGAGATAGTACTTACAGGTTTCAGAGTAAAAAAATACAACTCTCTTTTTTCCAAGGCCCTGAAGGAATATTTAGGCTCAATGGCCTAGTGCCACACTCATCATATAAATACTATGTGTATTTATTCTAATATAATGTAGGTCTGTGTTATTTTCCACTACTGTCATTTTAAAAATTCATGTCCAGTGTTCTGTCCTCCCAACAATCTTTTTCAGCATTGTTGCTTTCCAAGTTTCCCAGAGAGCATCTGTGTTTCAGATTATGTATTTCCAAACAGATTAGTTGACATTTTCAGAATGGGAATCTTGTTTTTCTATACATAGTTCAATTTGTTTTCTCTTACCAGTGTTTGCATATCCCCTCCATTTTAATCTCCTCCATGGATTTCAAGTCTGTATTACTTACTCCCTTTTCCAGATCATGTATGAATATATTAAATAAAGATGGATGTGTAACTGATAGCTGAAATTTTCCATCTGATGCTTCCAACAAATTGAGATATTGCAGCTTGTCTCTTAGAAACAATTCCCATTTCATTACCAGGATGTGACAATATTTTTGTCCCAAATATATATATATGCAAAATCTTACCCAATGATAATTTATGCTATACTGTATAAAGTGCTTTACCAAGGAGTATTTATTGTACTTAGGACTTTTCTCTTATCCTCTAACTTTTGACAGATGTTTAAAAAAAGTCAAACAGCAAAACAACAACAAACAAACCCACCATACCCCTCCTTCCCACATCCCAGTCTTTAATCAAAAGAAAACGATTGGCTGCTAAGCCTTCTTTTTTCTAATTGAGCATGGTCATTTTTGTAGGGCATGAGTTCTGATAGTCTGGGTTCACCAGGTCTCTGTGGTCAGTGTTATCTCTTAAGTAGCTGCTTACAATGATCAGCTCCCACTGAAAGGTCCACATTAGTGCCAAGGGACAGACAATCCCTTGAGGACTGCTGACCTGGGTTTTCAATGACCTCTGGGTCTTTTTCAGCTGTTCTGTGGGAAAAGTTTTGTTTTGAGGAAACTGTTTGGTAGGAATGGCTTGCTTTTCTTGTGAAAGTTGCTACCAAGTTTTCTCCTCTCTTCCAACATGTTTTAGGACCTGATAGTTTTTTTAGGTGGATTATTAGGGAGAAAACCAAATAGTATTCATCTTCTAATATGCTAAGCACTTCATGATTGTGACTGGATATTTACATTTTTTCATTTTTCTTCATTGTTTTAGAAAGTCTAGCTGAGGAGGCATTCAGACATCACCTGGGCATTGAGATGCTAAGCAAAGATTCATCTGCTTTTGATCCCAGTACTCCCGAGGCAGTATCTATTAACAGCAAGCAACAGACACAGTACTTAGAGTGAATTTATTTTGCTATTCTTTAGACAGAGGAGAACTTCCAAACAAATGTCTTCTAAAGTCCTTCTTGTCACACACTGTCACTTTCTAGTAGAAGAGCTTTTTCAGTTTTTTTCCCCCAGCAGCTATATATCCTCTTTGAGTGCAGTGCAGGTTAGCCAAGGAAAGTGAATTTATGTTGCATTATCTGTAGAGACCGTAATCTCTCTCTGCGGTCTCGTGACTTTGGAGCACATGCTTCAAGAAGACTGCCTTCTCTAATGCTGGCCTGTTGTTGTATGCAGTTATGAAGGGTATCTGAAACAGCATGTGTTCTGTTTGCCACTGTATGAATTTCATTTACCTAGGAGTTTCCTGAACACTGCTGCAAGGATATAAATAGCAAACATCAGATTGCAGCAAAGTCAGTGAGGGATGCCTTATTGTCAGTCTCTCCAGGAAAATCCAGAGATAATTCATGAGTTCTGAACTGAGCCCTTGGCCAATGACTCATTTTTGTTCTATTACTCTGAACAGTCAAATTTACAACCCAAATGAGTACACCTACAGATATTATTATCTTTAAAAATCTGTAACAGGCTTGCTGACTACAGCTTAAGTCTCTTCGTAGTGAATAGTTATGCATAATCTTTTTAAATTACCAAAATTATTAATTACTTTGAAAGATTTCTTCTAGCAAAAAGTAGATAGCTTCTCTGCCATATGACTGTACTTGCAATAATCAGCTCCCACAGGTCAATTAAATGCTTCAGGCTTTAGTCAGCAAGCAGACACCCGTCACTGCTGCATGTACTTAGATGGAATGGAAGTTATTGCTTAATTATTCCATTTAAGACTGGATGGAAAAGGGGTCATTACGGGTTTAAAGCTTTACTTTCGATTTATATGGCTTAGAATTATACTTACAAAGACAAGAGCTTTTCTCTTTGCATAAATTAATTTAAAATCATAGACTTTTGAGTGCTCTTCAGAAAGTAAATGGGATTCTGATTAATTTTAGTTCTGCAATTGCAGGACTTAGTAATGAACTAAATGTAGACTGAAATCATGAGGAAGTTGAAGAGATCTTCTAAAATAAGTGTGAAAATGTCAGATGGATCTGCTGTACATGTGTTTCTTTTATATGATGCAACCAAATGTTTAGGTTTCCAGCCTATATAGTGAACTGTGTGCAGTGCCTCCCTCAGCCTTCTGTGGCATGTGTTCAAGGGGTGAAACCCATTACTCTAAAAGCTTAAAGTTGTCAGTGGAATTCTAGGAAAGCAGGGAAATATGTGGTATTACATTTTGTAAAGAAGCAGCCTGTCTACTTTCAAGTATTACATTTTTGTGTCTGATTTATTGTATTGCATCCATATGTGCAGCTTATATGCAGCTCCAGTACATTTGTACTGAGGAATCCCTACATCTTTCAAATAAATAAATAATTGTATAGAATGTCCTGTTTTTAAACAGATTCCTTTTGATTAAACTGATGAGTATTTCTTACATAATCCAAGTATCAGGTGTATGCAATGTGAAGTATTGAAAGACACAACAGTCTTCCTACTCCGATTTTAGTATTTCCTAATGAGAATTTTGTCCTCACTATCCATTTTCCCTTGTGTGCCATACATCTTTACAGCAATTATGGCCTTTAAAGAAAATAATTCTCAGAAAGGCTGCATCAGTCTGTTGTAAAATTAAAATTTATTTAAATTATGAGATTTTGCTGTGCATTCACTGAAATTCTCTTTGGAATACACTGAAGTTCTGAATAGAGTTTGCCTTTCTATCTGTTTTTTCAAATTGTTTGTTTAAACTGATCATTTATTTTTAACTGCCTCAAGCAAATGCACAAGAAATAGAAATCAGTTTCAAACCCTGAGTGCAGTGAAAACAAGTACATGCTGCTTTGATCTTGATTCAGACTGGTTTTGTGAAAACATTGGCTGTTGTTACTTGAGATATCTTATCCCATCTTAACCTAAATGACAAAAACGTTATTCAAACTTAAGTGGCGAATGTAAAATCATTTTGCTGTGTGGTCTGTTATTTCAGTAACACACACATGAACAGTAATACAGTATTTTCAGAATTTCGCAGGAGAATTAGTGACTTCCAGCATGTGAGTGCTCAGCTGGAGCACTCAGAAATGCAAAACACTGTCACTGTAACCAAGAACTGTTGTGGGCCACGGAGTGTCACCCAGTCAGCTACATACTTCAGGTCTCCAGATTACGCTCAAGACTGGCTTTGTTTGTCTAAAATTTACACTGTTGCTTTTGGATATAAAATTGCACTGGCCGAATGAGCTGCAGCAGCACTTCAGAGTGCTTCGTCCAAGGAGGAGAAAGTGCAGTTTGTGTAAAGAGCAACCTGTGGAAGAAGGGGAACTATACCAACTAAATGGAAGTTTACAAAGATCAGAGGTGTGTTTTCTTTAAAAATATAATGCAATGGGATTAAAACCAGAAAATACCTTATATTCAACAAAGCTAAAAGGATTATCTGTTAAGGACAAAACAAAACAATAAAAATAGACAGCTCCATGATACGATTCAACTTGGTTTGCTTAAATCAGACCACTCAGCCACAGCATTCTCCTGGAATAGTATCTTGTATACAAAGCATACAGAGTTACTGTTAACCTCTCAGTGACTGTAGATAACATTTCTGGACACATCTATGGTACATTGTAACCCAGTTGCCAATATGAACACCTTAAGATATTTTCTCGAATAATATTGTTGTGGCCACCCAGTGAGCAGCAAGCTCTGATCTGTAAAGCCAGTTTGAAGAGCAATGGCAGCTCTGTCGTAGACATTAGCTGACACCTTTAAATGAAATCTTTTGCTTCACTGATCATCAGTCTCTGTGTTAAACAAGCCAAAAAACAAGCAGATAAAGGAGAGATTTGAGATTACTGTAAAAACTGCAACGATAAAAGGATTTGCCAGTTCATAGTCATTTGCCCAGAATTCATTGTAACCACAAACTGATGTTTGCTTTACCATCATTTCTCTTTATTTTCAGCCAATGTCCTGTGCACCATTCCATGCATAGCAGAATAATAATTTTCTTTCTAATGCCCAAGGCAGCTGGTGTCTCTTGAGTAAGAAGATTACATTTGCAATGGCAAGACAAGTATCTAAACACATTAAATTAATCTTCCAGTCCTCCTATAATTGAAGAACCTGGTTGTTGAAATTTTGCTGTCTGCTGGAGAATTTCAAAACCATGGCAGGGCTGGAGTCAGACTCTGATGGCCTTGCAGTTATATGGTTATCCTTCATGCAAGTCACAGTGTAAGAGAGGGCTCAGGTGGCAGGGACAGAAAAAAATCCTTATTACTGTATCTGCCAATCACATTCACTCTGGCTTCCTCCTAAGAAGAGACTGCAACATTTCATACTGAAACAAAAACTGTATTTTAAAACATTTCCTTGGCTGTTTTCTTTCCACTTTAAAAGTTGAATGTATTATTGCCTCTACAGGCAAACGGGTAAATTTCCTAGTACAGGCAAAAGCATTGTATAGATATAAGCCCTCCTGACAGTCATTCATAAATTATTAGATCTTTGTGCTTCTGAACTACTTTGCTTTTTTTTCTATCCTTTACCCCATTTTTAAGCAGTGTAGAATAGTATAAAGATGAAGGCAACCATGACCAGTGTATCTTAAGTCTATCTGTAGGAATAGAAAGGCTACCAATGCCCTGGACTGAGTTTCCTTTTCCAGTCTAAAACCTCAGCAAGGTATTTATTTAGATGTTCCTTCTGAATGGTGAATTTCTTACTCTGTGGACACCAGAGAACCAACACAGAAAATCTGTGAAACAAGTAGCCCAAGGACAACCATGTGGGTTTTTCTCCAAGGTGCCTGAGGATTAGGCTGCTTTCTGCCAATTATTTTTTTTCTACGCAGTTTTTTTCAAAGAATCACTAAATGTTGAAGTGCTGAAATGCTGCAAAACTGTTAAACAATTTAAAGTGAAAATAAATAGCAGTTTTCCACATTTGCCTGACTTCATTATCGTTGGATTTTCTATTCATGCCTGCCATGAGATTTCTTTAATAGCTTCCTGAAGGATCTGTGTTCTAGGAAAAGTACATGTTCCCTTCACATTGTATGCCGTGTTTTTGATCTTGCTGCTAAAATTATAGAATGAATTTATATAAAAACAAAACAGTTATAATGAAGCGAGAGCAGGTATATTCTAATGCTAAAATGAAAACACCTCCACAGAAGACTAATATTTTTAATAGCGTAGAGACTCACAAAATAACGAACACCCAAACACAAGAAGGAAGGCTATAAAATGGAAAAGCACTCTCCTTGAATAACAGCTTGCCCCTATTTTACAGATGGGAAAACTGGGGCGCGTAGAGAGCTTAATTGATTTCCCTAGTGTCACCCTATAAATCATTGATGTGACAAGGCCTAAAGCTGATTCTCTCTGAGAGCTGTGCAGCAAACTCTTTGCCTGACTCTCTTCAATAAACAGATTCTGAAAGCATGTTCTCTTCCATGCAATAATTTATACTTGATGCATGAGAAGCCTGAAGTATGAGCAGATAATGCTATTTGATCTGTGTTTTGCAAAAAGCCCTTCCAGATACTCTGTTCTACTTGATCCGCTTCCTTCATAAACAGATTTTCTGTTGCTGACTTCTTTCCTCGTTCAATCTCCTTTCTCTTTGTGTAAATGAAATGGCATATCCTCTCTCCCAGGTTCTGCATTTATTTCATGCTCTCTTGAGTTTGGATCATATAACTCATCTCAACCTCTCTGAGAGGCTAACCTCTTCTTCACTGAAGCTGGGTCATGAATAATTTCCTAGAAAGTGAGGCATTACCTCTTCTTCAACCCTGGAGCAGAGGGAATATCAACTGTGCGCAATTATTACCAGTAAAGGTAAACCTGTTAAGCCCTTTCTTAGCAATGGGCTCTTTATATGAGAGAAAAATTATTGCATGACTTACCAAGACCCCTCATCTTCCTTGCCTCTGTATGAAGTCCTTGTTTTCTTTTAATCAGTCCCATTTGTTAATGTCATTCATAAATACTGGACTTCGGCAGCATCAGGCTTCTCTTGCTGTGAGGATTGCTGCGCGCTAGCAGTCATGAGCCTTTCTATTTCCTGCCTTGCCATCTGGCCTTCATAAAAGGAAAAAACCTGGGAAAAACCTAGAATGAATTCTTGTTTTGGGAGCCTTTTTTTGCCTTTAGAAGGACCATCAGGTCACTTGTGGCACACACTCTGGCTTATCTCACTGCATTGCAGCTTAAAGAAATTTATTTGGAAAAATGTTTGGCAAATTTATTACATGGTCAGAATTTTTATGACAAAAGTTGAAAGATGTATTTTCAAAGTGCTTGAAATACAAATGTGACCAGTTATCTCATACTACCTGAAGAAATTCTGTCCCTGATTGTACAGAACAAATGAAAGGGCAAATATTTCCTGTATAAGAAGCATTCTTCAGAGTTTAAGTTTAACAGTATTCCTTAAAAAACACAGCAAAAGCTCTACTCTCTCTACTGGCATTCGAGCACGATGGAATAGCAAAACTTACTATATAAAATGGCAGAGCTTTTCGGCAGACGTGTCTGTAAGTTGTTTTAATTTATGATCTTGAAAACTAAAAAGCAATATAAGGGTATGCCCAACTTCATGTTAATGATGAAGCTGCTGATATTCACAGTTAAAATGCTGATTTGAAGGTTGAGTGGAGTTTTTCTTTGTTTGGACAAAAATTGCCCTTTAATTCTGCAAAACCAGTGCAATGCCCGTGTGTTGCTGAGTTATGTTGCCACCATTTGCGGAGTTTTCTATCACCAATCCCCATCTTTACTGTAATCCCTGTCAAGTTTCTAGAGCCTAAAAACCTGTGTGACCCTGAGGTGTTCGTATAGTCTTTGATGTATTAGCTAGGAAAGATAGTAGGATGAAAATGCAAATATGTGGAGAGTCACTTGGATGCAGGAGATATTGGTTAAAATTTTATGTTAGCTAGAACTGATCAAAATAACTACTTTATATGAAGATACAACATTTTTTAGTGTGGTGAATTGTGGTGCCATTTCTACCACATCCTTTAGGAGAAAGGAGCAGTCCTAAATTTTTTTTAACCCTGAGCCTTCTTATTTTTGGACAGTAAGCTTCATTCTCATTTCTTTCTCGTTATAGCATGCTCTAATAATACTCCAGACACCATGCCGGCACTCTTGACAATTTTTTTTTGCTTGTGCAATATGAAACTTCCATCAGTCCAGACCTGTTCACCAGCTGATGAACCCAGCTACAGCTACTGCGCCAAGCAACTTTGTCTTCATAATTTCACAAAACAGCGTAAAATCTAAATATCATTCTTTTCTCCTGTCTTACATACCGGTTTTATGTGATCACCTCACAGAAAGTAGCTTGTACTCTTCCTGCTGCTTCTGACATAGAAGTAAAACACAAATGATGCAAGGCTGATTCTGATCCAGAATTCTTTTTGGAGAATCCATAGCTAGATGTTAGAGTGTAAGAGGGACTAAAAAGACCTAGGCCTGGCTAGATTTTGAGCCCCATAGCAGTTGTTTAAAGGCAATTTCAAGTTAATTACTAGCATTTTGCCTTTGGAATCCGGCAGTTTATGGTTTTGTTGCCTTTACTGGTGTACAATAGAAGGAGAGGTGTAAGAGGGGAAAGGGGAGTAGATTTTAAAAGTGGAAAACGGTAAAGCTGCATTTTTTTCATAGGGGCATCACTTCTCCTGTTTGGATCATATCAGCATGGAGGAAACTGAAACAATGGTTTGTGCTTCTTCTTGCATACGTGAGACATGTTCACAGAGTCCCTTCAGGAGCAGAACAGTTTTCAGGGAAAATAAAAGGAACAATTGTCTTAGGTGAGGCATGGTAAAAAAGTATAATAAAAGTATGCGTTGAGCAATTCGGTATGAGGAGGAAAGAAGCCAGGAGAAATCTTGCTGCTCTTGAGTTCTTAGTCTCCACTTGCTAGAGAGCTATTCTCAGGAGTGGGAAAATTGTTTAGTCTTAATTCAGTTTTCATTCCAGTTAAGTAAGGGGGAAATAATACTCAGAAAGGTGGAAACACAGAAGAGGGAAAAGGGCAGGGTAGGACAATAAAATGCTGCATACTACTGGCCTTCTGATGATCCAAGATTGAGCGAAGGCAACGGCAAAAACAAATGTGTGAACTTTTCTCACAAGTATTTCTACATAATTTTGATACCTTCGTAAGTCAGGCTTTGAGAACATTAGAATACAGCATTTACAGCAGTTGTGGGAATACAACAGTGATTTCTGCCTAGTGTGCCACATTCATTAATACATTTCTTTTAATGAATGGTGATTTGTTTCCTGTGCCTCTGATTTTCTGTTGCATTTTGACTGTGATTAATGGGAGATTACTTACAAAAGGGAAGGAGCGTAAATAGAAATTTGAAATATCTTTTCCTTGGAGAATTGTTGTATTTACATGGCACATTTCTATTTGTATTTGCAGACTTTTTTCATAGAGGCATAAGAAGATCCTTTATTCTTGAGGCCCTGTTTCACAGCTGTCAACCTCCTTTGTGGATGGTCTGCAAAAATCATTATAGGCAGGGCCACTCCTTCCTTGAGTGTTCAGTATTCCTGAACAACCTGTAAATCTCCCTCTGAATCCCCATTTTCATGTACACTTGAATCACCCCTCTTGCCATACTGCACAGAGGGTTAAAAATATCTGTCACACAATTGCTGATCATTCTTCTTCCTAATTCTCTCCTCTTAGCAAAGACTTTGTGCCGTGAGAAGTTTCAGGCCTGTCTAGGTATTTATTGTTTAGTTTGTATGTCCAAACCATTCTGTTGGCTTAATTGATAAGATAACCAGTACACTTGGTGTGGAATTGGAAACCTGCTAGGTGAGAACACAATAGTCTGATTAGTGATGTGATATGCACAGAACTACAGACAAAATATTTGACATCACTGTAGTTTTTTTAATTTAAAAAGTTTATAATGTGTTCTTAATACTTGTGTTAGAAATTTTATCATGTTTCTTGTCGACCTCAATAATTAATTTCACTTGCAGTTAGATTGTACAGCTGGTTCCTCTTTCTGTCCTGTTAAAATACAGCTACAGCAAAGGGTGTTTCTGCTTAGTTTGAAGGATTGTAGAAATTCCTAATGTCTTCCAATTTTTAAGTACTTCTTACTGTCTGAGCTATATAAGGGCTTTTTTAATGAGAAGGTTGCACAGAGTGGTATAGGTGGTGAAGAGAATTTACTGAGTAGTCAAGCCTTTAATCTGACATACGTCTGATGTCATGCAAAAGGTAGTGTGCTGAGGCGTACAGCACACAGTTGAGGTTCCTGTGCTAAATTTATGCTTAGCCTTGAGAACTGAGTAGGTTATGGAGAAGACATTAGAAAGGTCCATAGTAGTAATATCTTTCTTTTTGTTTTAGCAGAGAAGTGATTTATCTTACGATTTTCTTGAACTGATTTCTCTTCATTTCCTTGAATGGATAATAAAGAATTGGTCAGAATTATCATTCTAGTATGCTAATGAGGAGGTGTTTCTTTTGCTTACCTTTTTTAGATGCAGATAATTGGCATGCAGTTTAAAAGTAGTAAAATGCATCACAACTAGTTTGACAGTAGCTGCTATTAAATTCTACACAACATAAAGTCACACTACATTTATCATTATTTAATGACTCATTCGCTTTGGTCCCTCTGTAAGCCCTTGATGTTATTTGTCATTCAGCATTATGCCTCTAGAAGTGTCAGCAGTTCTAGGGTCTTACGTTGCCTTAGACTGAAGAAACCCCCTGAAGTGTGTAATTTTTGATCATATAGTGTCTACCTTCAAAATAAAAGAAAATAATATCATTATCCTATCCTCATTAACATTATCAGGTTCTGATGGTGTTCAGATGCTTTTTTTAGTAGCCTGTGATTCGTGTAGGCAAGAGGAGTTTTTATATTCTTTTGAAAAGAAAGCTGATACATATTTATACCCTTTTTTAACTCTCTCAGTTAGTGCCACCATTTTGTATTCTCAGTTAATTAACTTGCAGCAATGTTGTGTTACATATTTTGCGTGTTCTTGAATGTATTAGTAGAGCTTTTGGTAGATTTTGGGGGAGAATTGGGTTTGGCTTTGCATACAGGGTCATTTTGGACCTTTGTTTTTTCTGTTTTATCCCATCTGCTCTCCCTTTGTTCTCAGATGAGATGAACAGAGAACATTGGCCTCAGTTGCAGGATGAGCAGAAAAATCATAGTGATATTTTGGAGGGAAATCAGACTTTTTTTTCTAGTCTTTTTGGTGCATTTGATTAAAAATATCAGACTACAGATGCATTCTAGGAGCACCCAGTCTTACTGGGGGGATCCCAGCGGCATGTCAGGGGAGAAGAATTGACTGCTGATTTGTATCAGTGCTGTGTTCACTTTGTCATCTGTGTTCTCAAACCCAGTATTTTCATCTGTTCCTAAATTTTTCCTGCTTTGTTTTGTCTGTGAGGAAGCAACCTGTGGTTCAGCCTGCGATTTACTGAAGTGATGCTTATGTTGGGGCCTTTTATTATTCCTGGCAATTCTCTCCCACAGCTGCTGGTGCTGAACACAGCTTTGCATCGGTCTGTGCTCCATCAGCGCCCTTCTGACAGAGCCACTGCTGAGCACTTCTATTTCCGTCGTGTAGACAAGACTTTAGGCTGAGTAAACAGTTTGGTATTGCGAGTTCCTAAAGCAATTCCTGGAGAAGTTATTTGATAGGGTATTTACCAAGCTGATTTATAAATTCTCATCTAACTGATACTTGCCTGGGCTTATGCAGCTGTTAAGAGAGATCACCGCAACAGGAATTGCATATTGTTGCCTTAGCAACTACCGCTTCATATTGTGCTTAAATCACTTGGAAATACGCAGTGTATCTTAAGGAACTGCTTCCAGCAAAAACACCCAATCTAAATAATTCTAAATAATTTCACAGAAGAAGCATAAGGATGGCCTTTCCTAACAAAGACCCATCATTCTTTTAAGCTTGGTTGCCTCATTTCACCACAGGCTTAGCTTGTTATTAGAAAAAAATGAAATTTAAAGAACCCAAATATTTGTTTATTCATGCCACCATAATCTATCTGATTGCCAAATTGGCTGGAAGTTGAAAATATTTTTTAAAGATTCTCCTAAAGGCCATCTTCTAAAATCAGCACTGATAGTATGCTTTCTTATGCTTTATTTTAAAAGTCAAGTTTTCTTAAGGATGGACTCTTTGTCTAGTTTCTTTTGTTTTGTTTGTGAAATGCTATGGGTATGAAAGGAAGACCTTAAACATATTTTAGACCTTCTCAGATGTTTCTTGTTCCTATTTTGAGATGATCTTTTTATGTAAACGTTTTCTGTAGATATTTGCTACAGTTTTATGGGGTTTGTTAGATCATTTGAAAAAGAGAGTAAGGGAGAGGCTTTTGCCAGTATTAAATTAAGGCAGTTGCTTGAGTGCTTATGCTGCCTGACAGTCTCAAATACCAGTTTTGCACAGAGTATTTTATATTGCTGTAGCAACTTCCCCAGCTCTGTGGTCACTCCGCTGTGTAACAGTCAGAATTGGATTTCACACGTGTGGAAATGCATTTCAGAGAGCTCAAGAAAACAGTGTCGTAGCAACGATGTGCCGGATCCAGAAAAAAGCCAGTTTCTGACACCTCATCCTTTTGCTGCCTAAGCCAAGGTTTACAGCAGAAAGATCCAATGAGAGAGTCTGCTTTCAGGGGCAATATGTATCTCCCATTTCAGAAAACTTATTTTCCTTTTATAATATTGTACACAGTCAATGAAATTTAGAAATGTAGTATGACAGGGTTGTCAACATACTACTTTTATTACCCCTTTTCTAGGCAATGAAAAGGAGAGACAAGCAACATGCAAGCTTACAGAATTTAAAAGGAATCAGATATTTTGAGGACCAGTTGTCATTTTTAGGTCACCGCTCACATCTCTGAATATATTTTCATCTAAGCTGCATGGCAGGGTTTGTATGTGCTGGGAGAAGCTACATTTTCCCAGCAGGAGACCAAATCAAAATGAAGCAGTCAGATGCAGGTGCACAGTAATAGAAAGGATCTATTTACCCTGAAGCGTGAGCAGTGGGCCAAGAAAGCAGAAGCAGTCTACTTCTTTCTATCTCTCACCTCCTTCTCTCGCTACCTTTTCCCTCCCCCATAACTATGCCAACAAATTCATAAGGGGACCAAAGAGAAGGTGTTCACTTGCGTTTAATGAGCTGCAGTGCCCGCTGCTGAAGGTCTGAGGCACTTTTTTGTTATGCTGATTGTGTACTATTAGAGCTGGCTGTCTTTTAATTTATACCTAATCCTTCCTTCCAGCTTGCACAGCCTCAAGCCAGCCTGGAAAATGGTTGAAAGAGTTTTTTCTGTGGGCATCTGTTGCCTGTGTCCATTCTGAATTTTGAATGATGCAGTGGAAAGAGCAGTGTGGCTGAAACAAGTGTGCCTAAAACAAAATTTAAAAAAAGACATTTGCCTAGGTATTATTTCACAAGTCATACTTTTTATGAAATCTCTTTTTAAAAAAATTCTGCAGCTTTGTTTAAAGAAGGGCAATTTAATAATGAAGATTTAACAAAGTCACCTGTATTGGTTGATGGTGAAATGAGACACCTTGCTGAACATTGTCTGCTTTTTACTTGGGTTTTCAGAGTTCACTAGTTAAAAGCTGAATACTTGCCTGTGTTTGAAGACAACCATCCAATGCTGTTTCCCAGGCTGAAAAAAACCTGAGCAATACAAGTACAGGAAAAACACTGAGAATTTTGATTTTGTTGCTAATTAGTGGCATTGTAGGATTGAGACAGCATTGTCTAGGTTTGGGAGGAGGAAGTAGGAATATACAAAATCCAGGTAGTGAATACAGCTGCTTACTCTGCAGCACTGGAGTGGTCATATTCTCTAGCTCTTTCCTCAGGTGTAAAATGGGCCAGACACATATTGTAAAGATTAATCTGACTGATTATTGTATGATGTAAAAGATATGGAACTCTAAATATTCATGTCACTCTGTTGCTGTATTTCTGTGCAGGCTTGTGCACTGAACATAACATAATACAAAGGAGGCATTTACCCATCTGGAATTGGACAGCAGTTGTAACATGAGCCTTAGTGAAGTGGCAGCTGTCTATGCTGTGTGCTACAAAAGTATATTTATCCCAGCATAAAAATTGCCATGCTCAGGAGCTGAACTATTTTGATGTTACTGCTTTCCAATATCCACATTTAAATCCCTAACAACTTTGTAGAAAAGCTCTGAGGCAAGTCCATGCTTTGTCTCCAATACTACCTTCACAAAGGGAGGGATGTGTACACCCTAAATTTTGGAGGAGCAGGGCTGCATAGCAGAACAAAGCAGTACAAAGGAGATTTTGAAAAGAGATGTGTTCTGGTATCATCAAAACAGGACCATGTCATAAGTTTCTGTAAACTTCATCTCTTTTACGGGGAGGTTGTGGCACACTGACTTGTCTGTCAGGTGGAGATAACACCTACAATATGTAAACAGAAGACCTAGAGAATGCTTAATTATAATTTTCAAAAAATTTGGCTTCTATTTACAGAAGGATTCACATGATTTATAAAAAATAGGTCCAGCAGTTTGTTTCTGCTTTATAGTGAAGAATACATAGTCTGCATAATTACTAAAATTTATTCAAAATAATTAGACCACAACTGAAAAATCAGGAGAGAAGTAAACCAAAACTGATGTAGAATAAACACTTTCTACATTGCTTTTGCTTAAACTTTGTTATACTTAATAAAGGTTGAATATGCATGCTTACCAGAAATATTCTATACATCAGAATAATCTGCTAAAACATACGCACATAAACTGTGATGGTGTGTATTTTTCATTGCTTGCTTTATGACGCATTTAAATAACAAATACAGGAAAGCAGATTTTTATGTGGTTTCCAAGCCTTGTACTAAGTATGTTCCATGATGATTTGGGTCAGAATCCAAGCCAGCCTCCTTCAAGACAAATGGAGACATGCTTACCATTTCCACTATGAAATGAACTTAGCCTGAAGGAGGCTTTGGCCCCTGTCTCTAAATCAGTGGAGATGCTGCATGGGCAGTGTGCTTTCTTCTGTGGGAGAAGTATAGAAATACACTAGTTATTAACTTACATTTTTTTAGCCAATCAGAGGCTCTTAAAAACAAAGCTGATAAATTCAGGTAGAAGAACGATAAGGAAGTGTTGAGAAAGATCATGGGCCACAGGCTGTGGCTTTAGTAAGTAACAAATCCAAACTGTGCAATCATAGTCTTCATTGACTAAAAAAAAATTAGGGGGGTATGCATTACCTAAGTGTAATCACAGCAGGCACCACTGTTGATGTTATGTAGCAATATTCTATCAAAGCATGTAAAAAGGAACCATCCTTGGCATGCAAACTGTTCTAGAGTTTAAAAATCAGTCTTGCATTTTATGTGATTCAGTCAGTTTTGGTTTAAAAAAGAAACTTAATTTGACTGCAGCCAAGAAGGATTTTGGACATTTCTTGCTGTTCATTTATTTTATGAAATCAGCCAGCTGGAAAAACTGCTTTTCGTGGTTTCCGGTAAAGGAAAAACTGAGTTAAAGAATTATCATGTCAGAATTTCCTGTAGGATAAATGAAAATGAAATAAAAGTTCCTAAGTGATTTGATTACTAACTCTGAGATTTACAAACTTCCTGGTAGCTGTTGCAGTGCAGGAAGTGATCGGACCAGCAGTGATTGTTGCACTGTTTTTGGTGAAAGCAAATTGCCCTTGTGTAAATTATGTGACCAATCCACCTTGGCATGGGGGAGGTTGCTGGGCAAGGGTTTTTTGCTATCATTCATAAATATTTTCATAATGTCATCCATAAAGAAAAAAATAATGCCTATAGGAAACCTTTCCAAATCGAGACGCCAAGTCTGAGTTGCCTCAGTTCCAGATGCTTTGGCAGAATTGTAGTTCCCTGAGAGCTGGAACTCATGTGTACCTGTGGAAGCAGATGAAAGAATAGGAATAAAAATAAGATACTGAACTACTTCTGCTGCTACATGCCTGAAAAAAAAAATCATCAAAGTTATTATAATTGTAACTGTTATTAGATATCACGTCTGGTTTCTGCATATTTAAATTCTGAGAGAGGTGAAACTTAGGCACTTAGAGATCCCAGGGGAATAATTGCAGAAATGATGACATATTCCACTTTTTGAACAAATTTCAATACCAAAGCTGCGTTCTGCGTACTTACATTTCTTCTTAATTATACTTGGATGCAGGATAGATAGTAATTTTCTGTCTTACAAATGCATGTAGCCAATTAGTCTTGTAGATCATGAATACGCAATGGCCTAACTCATTAAATGGAATTTTCCTTTTCTGTTGTTATGGCAAAAGAGTCTGCAAATAGCTGAGTATTGTATCTCTCTGGGAGCTCAGCCTTGGCCAAGGCTACAGATCCCTAACTTCAGCAAGTGGACAATTACTGGGTTTACTTTTCATTCCTTACAGCGTGCCATGCTAGTCCTATGTGTGCATGTGTCTGTCTGTCTGTCTGTCTGTATGGATGTACTGTAAATTGGTATAGGCTGTTTGGCTCCTCTGAACGTCTGGTCCTCAATTTAAATGCCACCGTTCTGATGCTATGTGATGAATTTAGTCTTCCTGACTTCCTCCCATTCCCAAGAAATTCTGAGCCCAGAAGCTCTCCCTCTGGCCCACTGAGACATGGAGACCTGACCTCTTTTGGCTCCTGGAAGCAAAGATGAGAAAAACTGGCAATATGTCTCTGAAGAAACCACAGCTTATGATCTAACACAGGTGGTTTTTTCTTCTTCCCTCTGATTTTTTTTTTTTTT